>JAOVVI020014378.1:0-11531 GCA_028571085.2 Nepenthes alata | reverse complement strand
AGATCAAGTTTTAGACCGATCCACATATCGCCGGACCCATATGATCAATAGTACGTCAGAGGATTTAATTATTTTAGTGCAACATCCTTACTAAAAATATTAATTTATTTGTATATTGTATTTCAAGTTGTGAGAAAGGTATTCAAGATTAATCCTATTTGTGACAAAATAGAACCTTGGTTGGAAACTTCATATAGTTGCCGTGAGAAATTTAGCCAAGAGGCCATCAGATTTGGCTAGGAGCTTCAGAAAGGAAGCAAAGTCTCCAAATGTATGGAATACGCTGATTTTATGAGGAAAGTACGTTTTTCTAGGCTCATTGTGGGCTATTTTTGAGCGCCTCAAGACCTTCTTTTCCTCTCTTCATCTTAGACATTCTCTCAATTTATAATTGTTGTAGAGACTATGGGGCAAGCTAAGGGTCAGTATACCTCTTGATAGATTAGATTGGCTCTTAAGGGACGAGGTGACGGACAAACATAAAGTTAATATACAAATTATTGATGCAAATATTGATCGATATAATATACATCGGTTGATTTGTATTGTTATTGAAGGCATTTGATGCAGACATTTTTTAACAACACAACGATATCATAATGTATTTTGTGTTGGTCGGCATAGGCAATACGGCCATGTTAAATTATAATTTTTAAAATTTTTTCTATCAAATATATTTGATATCGATATATATTATTCGATATATCTAATACTGATATAATTACAGCCAATACCAACCGATATAAACCCGTTACTAGCCTTTGCAAGCCCTCTTATTGGTTGAGTCAATTTCAATCTGTTGCTCTCAGCCGTGGTTCCACATGAATGGTGGTTCCTCGTGTCCGCTCGGGGAAGTAGGTGTGGCCGGCGCATTTAATGTTCTCCTTTGGGGTTGTGGCAGCCGTCCTTGGAGCTAGAGTGGAGCATGCCTTCCGTGAGCGTATAACAGAAAATTAAAAAATATATGAATAAGGATAATCCTGCGTCGTATATGAATAAGAATAGCTTGGACCCTATCAAGTAAGAGAAGAATTATAATTATTTTTTAAAAATTTTATAACAAAAAATTAAAAAATATATTTAAATATGTCCGTTTTTATTTTGAAAAACGTAAAAAATAGAATTTTTTATATTTTTTAAGTTAATTTTAAAAAATTTTGAAAATACTTTTTGATGGGGATACCGGTAGCAGATTTGCTCACAAAGGCGGGAACGACCCAAATCCAACAGTGGCCCGTTTCTACCTAGAAGGGTCAACACTGTCGTTGACCAACGGAGAAGCAACTGGGCCGGCAGTGGTTCAAGATCAACGACGACCTATCTGAGTACAAAACGGTCAACGCTGTAATTGACCGGAGAAGTGGCAAGTAGACCGGCAGAGGCTCAGGATACACGCGGCCCATACCTAAATCGGCCCACGCGTTCCTTTTTACGCCACAACGATCGTTTGCCCTGATTTTTTATATATCTAGAGAATATAATCTCCACTGTAACGGTAACCTTTTAGAATCAGAGTATGTCTCTGGAGGAAGACGCGAGTATCTACATACAATTTGTAAGGAAACCCTAACGGTTACCATGTGCAGAAGAAATGAGATCCAACTCCTTCAGCGTTACGTCAGGAATGGCGCTCACGCCTACGCAAGAAAGGCAACGACCCCCCCACAAAATACGGGTATCCAGCCTCGCTACGTAAGGAAGGCATCTCAGGGTCATGGCTATAAAAGGCCATGGAAACTCACCCTAGAGACACGCCCTTCCTTGCCTACTAAACGCCCTCTAGCAAGTCTAAGTTGAAAGAAGCTTTCTACGCTATCGAGTTCACCAACGCTCGCTGTTACTTTCGCTGCTACTAGTTCCCTGCGACCTGAGTATTGAGAGAAACTGCTTCTCACAAGCTTCCATAACGCAAGCCACTCTCTCCACGAGTGCACCTCCCACCAACGTTCTCAAATACTCTACAAGTATCCATCTTTGCATTTACTGCATTTAATATTCTCATTGTCAGAAGACTCGTTACTGATTTAAGCGTCGGAGTATTTTCGGTGGGATCAAATTTCACCGTCACCTGATCTCTTATTTTAAGTTGTGGCGTGCATAATCTCAAACTCAATGGACGGAGATCGAAATCTGACAAATAATTCGGCCAGAACCTATTCAAAATTTGGATCCATGACACATTATTTTCAAAAATATATCACTAGCTATAAAAGTAATTTTTTTTTGCCAACTTTAATCTGAGTTATATAATATTATTTTAAGAATGAGTAATTATAAAAGTTTATTTTATAATTTTATAGAATATAAATAAGTGTATTTGATATATAGCAGAACTTAGAATCAAATTCTAGCAAATCTATTTATATTTTAAAATATTTTTTATTTGAGTTATCTTACCTTTTTATGTGAATTATCAAATTAATATAAATTATGGGTCATATGTTAGAAAATATTTATTTATTTATTTATATGAAATACTAAACGTGCATTTGCTTAGTTAGTTTTTAGATATTGGATGATATTGACATTTAAGTTATTTGATAATGTATATATTTAGGTATTCATTCAATATATCCTATCATTTGACAGAATATTATATATTGTTAACTTAATAGAAATTAAACAAACTATATTTTAATAATTTGAGAAATTAGCACTTCTAAAAATAATGTTGTTAATATGTATTTTAATTTATTGACAATTATATATATATTGAGATCATAAAATATTAATTACTAGTAAACCTCAAAAAGTCAATTTTACTAGGATAGAATTAAATTAATGTTTGACCCATATGTTTAACTCAATAAATTTGAATTCACGCTTCTAATGAGTCATTATTAATAATTTTGATGGGTCCGATAATTCATAAATTGGCCCAGGAGAAGCCCAAAAGGAAAATCAACCTGGGAGCAACGAAAGCCTAATAAAAAGTCTATTCGTCCCAAAATTCATTCGGCAGAGTTTGAACCAAAGAGGCCGACCATCCGACCGACCGATTAAAGTAGCCCAATGAAGTCCGTTTGACAGATTCAATTCAACACGTAAGCCTACCCGATTGCCAACTTACTATGCTACAGACACAGTCTACCACCTTTCTCTGATTACCTAAAAAGGTGCAACTTGATAGAAAAGCAAAAAGAGGCACCCACGCGACATCAGAGAATTGTGACACCATCAAGACCCTATCGACACCTAACTACCACCATTTTTCTACAAATACATCTTTTCCTCCATTTGAAAGGGGAAGAGGGGGAAAAAGAAAAAAAATGGCAACAAGAATGGAGGAGAAGAAGGGAGAAGATGTCCTAGAAGGAGATACTAAAGTTAGGCCTCCGCTCACTTCTGGCCTTTGAAGAGAGGACCCGTCGTCGTGCTCTAACCGATGGTTGCCCAGGCCTCACGTCAACTTTGGGTCTTCACTTCGTAAGGTCAGTAAAGATTATCCGTGGAGCGACATGTAGAGTATTCCCTCCACGTAAAGCCAAAGGGGAGACAAACGAGTACACCTCACTTTATTTTGGACACCCAGGGATCCCATCTTCTTCCGGTGAGTTGTTCCCCTAGCAAGCGCACTCATCGGAGCTTAGTTCTTCATTCCTAAGCTGCTCCCCTACTGAGTGCAATTACCAAAGCTCAGCATTTCGTTTCTAAGCCGCTCCACTGCCGAGTGCATTCACCGGAGCTTAGCTCTCCGTTCCGAAGCCACATCCCAATCGAGCGCATTCCCCAAAATTCAATTCTCCGCCAACATTCAATCCTCATACATGCATCCACGCACAATTATTTTACTCTTATCATTCTATTTGATCAAGAAAAATTTTTGACCTAAGTATTGGATGACATACGAATGAATGAGTCATACTATTATCTGATAACCTATTCATTAGTTGTATTGTGTAGAATCCAGATTTAAAATAACGAGAATCAGGCATGCTTTAATTCGATCTCTTGGGAAAGATCAAGTAGACTTCTAACTCGTTCAACGATTCGAATCCCACGACATATCAAATTCATTATCAAGTATGCATATTATATTTATGAAATATATAGATATATATCATTTTTATGATTATTATAAATAAAAAGTATTTGATATATAATTTGTTATTATCTAATACATATGATTTTTTATGACTCTTAGTAACTATAAATAAAACTACCATAAAATTATTTTAATTAATTAGTTTATTATAAATAAATATACAAATTAAAATTATTAAGCTTTTATTATATGGCAGCTGATTTAAAATTTATAATTAACTATTAATAAACATAAAATTGTTAAAATATCTACATTTTTAGTTAAAATAAATAAACATATTCTCAAAAAAAGTAAAAAAATAAAAATGATAATAAAATATGTGTTTGTCTAATTAAATAGGGCATTAAATTATTCTTTTCGGCGTTTTCCTTATGCCCAAAGGACGGTGTAGAATGTTCGATAAAGTCCAGCTGGAACACGTGCTCTCGAAACTTCCAGATAAACCAAATCAATCTAATTAAGTAACCGTAATTATTACTTGCCTAATTATTAAATTTTTATCTAAATTTTACATATTACAATAATAATTAAAATTTTAATAAATTTAAAATTTATTCTCTAATTTATCTTTTAATACTTAAATTTATAAACTTTTTAAAAATTTATAAAGTGGGGGTTGAGAGGATTGAGAGAGAGAAGAACACGGAGGACTCGGCACCGTATTTAATATAATAATAAGTATATTAGGGACTTAATTCTATCCTTATTTTTTTAAATATGTCACTTTTTTAGAAGTGAAGTGTCTTTATAATCATGTCATTGATTGTAATAATTTTCTGAATATTAATAACTAATCACAATTTAAGTCGTTAAATCAGTTAAAAATTGATTAATTTAACCATCACCGTACACGTTCTCATTGTGAAATCTTTTAAAAGTGGCTAAATCGACGACGATAAGTAGCTGATATTGGCCAATTAAAATACTCTCATTTAAACTAATTATAGAGTGTACAAATTATTAGTTTAGGTTAATTGCTAGATTGGGTTAATCGTTTAGTTTAACATTCAAACATTTAATCATTCAAGCCTGTGATTTAATCTATTCAACCAATATTCATCGACTGAGTCATCCCTATTTAATATTGATTTATTCTACTTGAAATTAGATCACAATTGATGGGTCTAATAGCTCGCCCTGCAGAGAAAAGACCGTCCTAGGAAGCCACAACCCAGCAAGAACTCCTCCAAGCTCGATATCTAGAGTTCTCATCGTTGGGCCCAAATGGCACGCTCCAAGACTATCCAGCAATATATGAGCCATCAAGGTCGGCTGTTGGATGGTCCCAATAGGAACAGCTCAGTCCGCTCCAACTTAGTAGATTAGTCCAAATTGCAACTGTCACTATGTATTCCTTCACGCCTACAGGAGCATGAATTGCAGGTGGCAACCACTAGCCTGTTACTGTGAGGAATATGGCGGATCAGAGCACTAGAGGTGGAGCATGACGATGCCTTCCCCAGAGGCACTGTGCCATGGCACCTATAACCCATGATTGCAGACGTATGACATCTGCCATTTAGAATCGCGGAGTCACGAGGCCCTAGGGCTGGCTACCCAGCGTTTATTCTACAAATACATTATTTCCTCCCAAAAAAAGGGGGATTTCGATTCTGCTCTCAACCTCAATATACAAATTGATCCAACGATTAAACAATTAAGCACCCGAGCATTTGAACGCCTTATGTGCTACCCTCTCTACCTTACACAAAAGCTGCTCTCTCGCAAGCGCTACTCCTAGTCCAAAAGTGACTCTCCGACGAGTGCACCATTCTCAAGAAAGCCATTCTCCCAATAGTGTAATTCTCATTCTCAAAGCCACTCCTCCATGAGTGTAAATTCCACTAAGCCACTCACCTTTTGAGCACACAAAAGAAGGCCTAACCCTCCATCAAATACTTAATCCCCACATACTTGTATCTACGCATTATACTCTCTCATCATTCTATCTTTCTACTCGACTAAGAAAAATTACTGATTTGAGTATCGGAGGATATACTAGGAGTAAGTCTCGCCATCTTATGACATCTTATTTGTTAATTGTAGTGTACATGATCTAAGTTCAAAATAAGAAAGATCAGACTCGCTTTTAATTGGATATCCAAATTAGATGACTCTCTAATTTATTCAGTAATATAATTTCAGGGATGCATTATTGGTACCGTCTGTAGGAAGAGCGATAAAAAGCCTACCCAATAACTAAAGCAAGTAAGCATGGCGAGCACCAGGGATCAAGCGAGCACACCCACTAAAAATGTTGTCTCCCATTGTGCCAACCAAACCGTAAGTAGCCATGGGAACGATCCTCCACCCACTGACGCGGGCTACATTGGCTACTAGGGTGGACGCACTAACAAAGTTACTCTAGACCGTTTGTACCCGTCTAGAGGTCCTATTGCTGGGGGCTCCCTCACCCAACTCTCAGACTTTAGCATCTAAGAGAAGAAACTAAGGAAAGAGACAGCCCATCAAGGAGAGGATTCAGTGGCCTGATAACCTCGAGACCCAAGCGGTCAGGAGTGATAAGGCCTAGACACGGCTAGATGATTGATTAAGTCACAGAGCGCGGGATGAAAGTTCTAAGCAGTAGAGTCCACGATAGTCCCGTGATAACCCGAGGCCCCCAAACATAGTAGAAGCCTCTTGCAACCCCTAGCCAAGGCGGGCTCACAACAGCCCGATCCAGTACATCTTCTCAAACCACTAAGAGTTGAGGACTTTCCTCAATGCAAAGAGAATTGGGTCCTCCTCTCGAGTGGAGGAAAGAATAAAAAAATTGAGTAGTCGCTGTTCAGAAGAAGCACTAACAGACACTCAGTCAACTTGATAAGGTCACCATTCACTTGGGAGATCCGGATGCAGCCACTCCCTCCTAAGTTTAAGATGCTGACCTTCGAACCTTAAGATGAAAGTTTCGATTAGATGGACCATTTGGATCACTTCTACATCTTGTTGGACTTCCAAGGCCTTGACGATGCTACCATATGCCTGCACTTCCCTTTAACCCTCAAGGTAAATGCTCAGATTTGGTTCTACTGTTTACAGCCAAAATCGATCCGAACGTTCCAAGAACTAGCTAACATCTTTCTGCTGCAGTTTTCCTCTAACCGAAGGGAGGAGAAGCAACTTTGACACCTTATTCGCATTTGACAAGGGCCAAATGAAAGTTTGAAGCACTTCTTGGCCCAATTCAACACTGAGGACCAGAAAAATCTAAACTTTCCGATGAGGTGAAGCTAAATACCTTTGTTGCGACTTTACAATTGGGCAATTTCTTCAAGCATTTGGTCCAATAGGAGTCTCAAACCTTCCTGGAGGCAAAAACCATCGCTCGTCCAGATATAACCACTAAGGAGGCTAATGAAGTGAAGCGGTCAGAGGGCATTGACCACCACTATTAGGGATCAATGAACGAGAAGAAGATAAACGGAGATAGTACCAACTACTCAGATCCCAGGAAACAACCAAGGGTGGAGCCGGGTTTTCAAAGGATGTTCACACCCCTGAATCTGACCCCCTTGAATGGTACTCGGACAAATATCCTTATACAGATCAGGAATAAAAAGTTCTTGAAGTGGCCTAAGTAACCCAAGAACCCAGAGGGAGGAGATCAGTTTAAGTGCTACTTCTACCATTAATATCCGGGTCACACATCAAGAACTACAAATTACTGCAGAAGGAGATTGAGTCCCTTTTCTGGAAAAGGTGCCTCAAAAGGTTTTTGAGAAGCTCGGGGCAAACCTTCGGGAGAGATGAAGACAACAAGCTAAGTTAGTAGAGAAGTACCTTACCATTTTCAAGGCATTAAGAGGGACGAAGACGAGTGGTTTTTAGTGTATTGCCAATTGTCAGGTAACCTTCCAAGAGTCAAAGGAATACGTTGCCCATCCACCTCTTCTATCCTCCCTAAAAAAAGGCGAGAAGTTATATCTCTATCTGGTAATATCAAACACAGCACTGAGCACAGTCCTGATCAGGCAGCAATTCGAGATATAACGATCGGTCTATTACATCAGGAAAGTCCTGATAGACACTGAGACTCGTTACACGCACACTGAAAGGACTGCTCTAGCGCTCGTTTATTTTGTCCAGAAGTTATGATTGTACTTTCAGGCATATAAAATTATCGTCTTAACAGAATAGACACTAAAAAGGATCTTACAAATACCCGACACATCTAGACGACTAATCAAATGGACCATCGAGTTGGGTGAATTTGACTTGAAATTCTAACCATGGCCAGCCATAAAAGATCAAGCCCTCATGAATTTCATAGTCAAAATGACAACCCTAATTCCAGACGCCCTCGATTCAAGCGAATGTGCTAGCCAGCTAGAAAAAGATTTGATTTAGATATTCCACGTGGACAAATCATCGGCTCAATCAGGGAACAGAGTAGGTGTGATATTGAGGACTCCTGACGGGTCTAAAATAAAGTATTCCCTGACCATTGGATTCTAAACCACCAATAATGTCGCCAAGTACGAAGTACTACTAGCCGAATTCAAACAGGCAAAGGAATTCTCTATGAGAAACCTGGTCATCTAAGTCAAAACTAATCGTCAACTAGGTCCTTGAAAATTTTAAGGTGTCTAGTCTTTTACTCACAAAATATTTTGTAAAAGCGAAAGGTCTGACCCAGGAGTTTGACAAAATCATGATAATCCACATCCCGAGGGAGATAATTGGAAGGAATATCTGCTGGAAAAAGCGGTAGCAACTGGTAATCTTTAGCAATGCGCTCGAGACATGTAAGAATTTCTTGCCTCCTTGAGCATAGAGGAACTAGAGCGAGAGGTGTTACAAATTTTTAATGGAAAAAATTGAATGACTCCATATAGAAGTTACCTCAATGACAACCTTCTACTAGAAAATCCCAAGGAAACCAAGCACATAAAAAGGATGGATGGCTGATACACTATCATGGACAAAAAACTATATCGGTGAGGGTACTCTACCCCTTACATATGGTGTCTCATGTCAGAAGAAGCTGACTACACGCTGAGCAAGGTGTACCTAGAAATTTACGAGTCGCACATCGGAGGCAATAACTTGGCTTTCAAAGTCATGCGGTAGGGTTACTACTAGACGATGATGAAACATGATGCCGTAAAATTCATGAAGAAATGTGAAAACTGTCAAGTTCAAGGCAGTATTCCCTGATAGCCGCACACAAAATTGTAGACCCTACAGTCACCACGGTTGTTCGCATAGTAGGGGCTCAATATACTTGACCCATTGACCACTACTTCCGGGAAAAAGAAGTTTATTACTATCACCATCAACTACTTCACCAAAAGGGGAAAGCCTCCCTGCTGGTGCAAATAATCGACTAGAATGCGACAGAGTTCGTTCGATAAAGCATCATATGCTGATTTGGAATTCCTAAGGTCATAGTCACTAACAACGGAACCCAATTCATCAAGTACTGCACGAGTTTGGAAATTTGATTGGTTCACATTTCTATCGCCTATCCTCAGAAAAACGAGCAAGTGAAAGTTACAAACCGAACATTACTGCACAAGTTGAAGATAAAGCTTGAAGACGTAGGGGATCCTGAGTGAACGAACTGCCTTTCGTGTTGTGGTGCTATAGGATAATGCCTAGGAAATCGATACGAGAGACACCACTCAGTTTGTGCTATAGAGCTAAAGCGGTCATTCTGGTAGAGATCAGTCTGCTAAACCTCTAAGTCAAAAGTTTTGACCTACTAAGTAACTCTGAACAACTCAGAGAGTCTCTCAACTTGCTTGAAGAACCCCGAGATGTAGGAAAATTACGCATGGTGGCTTATCAACAACATATCTCTTAATACTACAACAAGAAGGTGAAGGCACATCAATTCGAAATGGGGGACCTAGTTCTTCGGAGAATAGAGGTAACAGGTAAGACCGTCAATAGTCCCAATTGAGAAGGACCGTTCCTAATCTCAGCGATTCCCTGAAATTGGGCGTACAAATTATATACAAAAAACAAAAAATTGGTTCCAAGGACGTGGGATGCCACCCACCTCAAGAAGTATTACTAGTAGACTGCCACAGAGCGTAGGTAAGTCTAGAGCATCCAATGTGAATTGCTTGGATAATTTAAACATGTTTAATTCAATAAAATAATCATTAGCTTCATTTACTATGTCAATCATTTAAATACTTGTGTGATTTTATTAATTTAAAGGCCTATACTATTCCTAAGTCGGACAATATATTTCACCTAGGGACCAACCCTCAAAATCCATATCGAAACCTCAGTTCCAACAACCGAGTAGCTCGAATGAGGTTGATTACCACGGCTCAAGGAGCTTGTGGACTAAAGTCAGAGCAACCTAAAAAGCAGCTGCTATAAAACCTTAGGGGGCTTTTAGCTCTCGTGGGACAACTTCTTTCAATAGGAACGAGCATCATCAGTTAACAATAGTCGGATATTACAACTTGGGGTTCTTGCAAACTAAAGTCAGACTTGCCCAAAAGAGTGGTCAGTATTAAAGAAGACCATTGGCGGATTGGGACTTGATACAAAAGTGCAACAACTCCCTCTTATTGGGACGGGCATCATCAGTCAATTGCAGGCGACGATCTAAACTCCATCGAAACCCAGTGACTGTGGCGACCAAATTTGGTCAACCATCTAGAGTTACTCCCAATGCCATGACGTCTTTTCATAAGAAAAATCACACGTAAATATAGATAATTAGTCAAGTTTGGCGACAATAGCAACACCACTTAGTCAGCAAATAAAACAAGTGCTGAACAAATACAAGTCTCCATGAACTCAAATACATCAGTAACAATGATTAAGCCAATCTAGCTGATTTATTGAAGAATTTATATGTACAATGAGGAGAGTGCATCCGAAAAATACAAAATACTACCTATGTCTAAGATACCAACAGATGACAATCCGAAGGTTGGGAGCCCCCGATGAAAATGGCGAAGCCTCATCTTCTGTCTCCGAAAATTCAACCAAATCAGATTGACGTTGAGCTCTAGTGTTGCTCGGATCAAGAAAACCAATAGGAAAGTCCAGAGCTGCCAAGGACGTGATCCGCCTACAAAAGCAAATGCCATCTCAAAATCTCTCGTCCATCACACAAACAACTTCATCGAAGTGAAACCGAGTCCTTAGCTCTCCTTTGTGTTGGGCGCAGTGATCCTGGAGGTCAGCGAGCTTCTACTCCGTCTCTCGAAGCTTGTCCTAGAGTGAGGTAATCCAACCCAAAGCTTGAGAATTTTTCTCCTAGAGCTCTTGGGATCTCACCCTTAACTCGAACAACATTCGGTCGAGGTGAGTAGCCTGCTCTTGACTCTGTAGAGCCTCGGCAATGCAGCATTCCCTTGGCGCTCCATCTCTTCTAGTGTGGTAGGGTCAGCGTACAATTGGGGTAGGTGAGAGATCTCGATATCCCGCCAATACAAAACCTCTGCCACCATGTGAAGCACTTCCTGGGGCTGTCAAGTAAAAGTGGATGGTTAGTCAGAGACAGTAGTGA
>JAOVVI020014377.1:0-11531 GCA_028571085.2 Nepenthes alata | reverse complement strand
AGATCCTTTGGATTGTGCTGTGCTATCTCATGGAAATTTCTCAGCTGCTTCTTTGTTTTGGTGAAGTTCGTGACTTTGAGTTTCATTGTTCCTCAATCTCCTTTTCAACCATCCTATAGAAGTCGTCAACTGTGGAGGCTATGAAACTGCACGGGAACTAGGTGCTTGTCTGTGGTAGAAGTTACGTGGGCAGGACAGATTTCGGTGCAGTTAACTACTAATAGACTCAAAATAGTCCATCAGCTTAGTTTAATCAATCTTAAATTTTATAAGATTTGTTTAAGGCATATTAATATTATAAATGGACATGGTTAAAAAATTAGCATATATTAATTTTTAGTCTAGGCAAGGTCATGGGAGAATGGGATTGGTTTGACCAGCCTGTTTTGGCTTGAATCAAATTATGATTTTTTCTTTCAAAATAAATTTATATGTGATCGGTATAGTTGTTATCGGCTCAAAAGAAAAGTTCGTTGAAGGAATCAGCTTATAATAAAATAAAGGTCCAGTTGGCTATTATAGCCTAAAATTAGTGGAGGAGCCTATTAATTTTATTCGAATAATTTACTTCTTGAAGAAAGATGAAACCAACTCTAACGAGTTGAAGTAGACAGTTTTCTTCTCTTATCTGGCTCAACGGACTTGGTTTTCAGTTAGGAACCGTAGGGTGAATAGTATTTATTTATCCATTCGACGGTTCTTTAGCCGGTTGGTTGAAAAGGTTATTTGTCACTAATTTTTATATAAACTTTTCATTCCCAGTAGGGAAAGGGAGATGACACTCAACCAAAGAAAAGCTAATAAAAGACAATCTTAAAGACGTTTTAAGCGAACTCTTAATCTCACTCATTAAGATGTTTTTTTAATAAGTGAAAATTGTAAAATAATTTTTATAAATATTTTTATTCTATATATATATTTTTTATTTTTTTAAGTAAATATTATTAACTTGAATGTTGAAATATATATCGGAGAGTGAGCCTTATCAATTGTTTGGCTATATATTTGTTATGTTGCACAGAATTCAGATTAGAAACGTATGAATATTGGGTATGTGTTGGATCTATTAGGCAATGCGAAGCAACTTTTGACTTTTAATCCGTATAATAATTTGAATCCGATGACATATTAATATAAAAATATATAAAATTTAAAAATTATTTTAATAGATTATATTTTTATATTATTAATAATTTTTTGTATAAATATTTTTTATTTAAGATATATTTATGTAATATTTTAATTTTAATTTAAGTAATATAAATTTTTAGAATATTTTATATTTTAGACGATTTTTATGTAAATATAATTTATTTAAAAAATTACTTTACAAATATTCATGAATTGGTTCGAATTAGTCCAATTCGAATCAAATACCTAAGCTTAGCTCGTTTATTTAAAATAACAATAATAAAATTTTTAATTATATTAAGGTGTTTGATTATATGAAATATTATTTTTTATTTTACTTAATTCTAGTGCAATATCCTTTCTCAACGTGTTCGAGTGGAGGAAGCTAAACACAAATTACATTTTAAGATATGCAACTAAGTTATTATTGTCTTTGCCCCTTTTAGTAATTAATCAGTTAGAATTATAATATTAATTCTATATATTTTAATATATAATTATAATTTATTGTGTTTTATGAAATTATATTATTCTATAGATTAACAGGTTGCGAATCGAATCTTCATATTGGGTCAATTTGATACGGATCCAATCTTCATAATCTCAAATCTGAATCCTGCATAAAATAATTGAAAATAAAATATCAGAGGATGTTAAAAATTGATCCTACTGTATATCTTTCGACACTCAAATTATATATCTTTTTAAAAATAGAAAGATATAAGAAGGATGCGTAGATACATGTAACGATGGATCGAGTGTTCGGATACATCCAGAAGAAGGGCGGCTGGGAGATGCGCCTGATTGAAGAGTGACTTAGAGGTATGAAAAGCAAGCCTCTTGAATGAATAGAGAAATCTCTTGAAAGATGATAAGTTTCCTGGATGGCCTCATGGGATGGTGCCTTCCTTCGGAACCTCTCCCTTCCGTTGGGATCCAGGGTTATTTATAGAGTAGGCGGTGATTTTAACTTCTTACCTGTTGAACCGCTTCTGTAGATAAAGACATATTGGTTGATTATTTTGACTGGTTGGTTATGATATGTTACTTCAATGTGCGAGAAGTGGGCCGTTGCACTGTACGGTGATTATTTTACAGAAATTTGTCTAGCCGATTATAGTAAGTTGTCATAATTGCGTATAATACATGGGCTCACTTTTTGGGCTGAAATTATTAAGCTGTTGGGCTTTCATTATGATGAATCAGTAAGGGCTATCGACTGGGGCTTGTATGGGCATTTTTTGGATTTCGAATTATATTAAATTTTATTGGATCTTTACTCTATTCGTGAGCTTTATTCTTAGGTCGAGTTTATCGAACCCATCAAATTTAAATTATAATTTATTAAAACTTTGAGGAAAATAAAAAAAATAAAAGATACTTGTAAGACTCTTGGAAAATATCATTTATATTTATACATAAATATTACTTTAAAATATTTTTAGAAAATACTTTTATTTAAATATTATCCTTTTGTTTTTCAGATAATATTCAATGAAATTTTTAAATGGGTATATGAAAAATAGATCATATTCGGCCAATTTTTCTCTGACTAGATTAACTTTTATTATATTTAATTAATAAATAATTATTAACATTTAAATTATAATTTTTTACCATCGCTTTTAAAAATTAAAAAAAGGCTATCCAACGTCATTCAATTTCAAGAGGTTAAAATTAATAACTAATTCCTTAATTTGTAAATCAACCTCAAACGTAAGCTGTCACGTTCATTTTGCATCACCAAATTTTTTGAAGTTGCAAATTAACTTTTAAATAAACATATTAATTAGGCAAATTGTCATGCTTAGACAAACCAAATTGTCGTATTAGGGAAAGTTAAAAAAATAATTAAAAAATAATAATAATAAAATAATAAAAAGGAAAAGGAAAGATGGCTAGTTGAAGAAAAATAAAGCCTCTGTTTGAATATATATATATATATATATATTTTATTAAAGCATCGTTTTCATTCCGTATTTTAATTTGAATTGCTTTTATTGGAAAGATTGTCTATTATTGTTATCATTAAAAAAAAGCAAGGGGTAAAATAAGGAAATATAAATATTAAAAAAATACTAAAAAAAACTAATTATTGAGATAAAATTCATACAATAACTCAAATTCAATAACACATTAATATTAGTTATTAAAATAAAATTATTTTACTAATCCATCCAAATTTATCTAATTGAGCCATACAATTATTTATTAATTACTATTATTTCTATTACATTAATTAAAATTTAACTATTTTTTTTAAAAAATAATGACATAATTATTATAAATTTATTATATTTAAATTTATTAAAAATATAACATTATTTACCCATTAAAAAATATTTGTATCAAGTAATCCTCTGTACTCAAATAATTGGCTTACGTAGTATATTATTTACGTGGAATACCATTATTTCATTTTATCGTATTTTAACGTAGCCGCATGACCATGAATTATTTATTTATTATTTTATTTTATTTCATTTTATTTTATTTTATTTTTTGTGTTCCTAAGGGACGCCGAATGGTAGATGCCGTAATCAAAATATTATAATATTAAAAATATGATTATTTATTGTGTAATGTATTTTATATTGGCGTGCCGCTTGAGCATGATTTTGGGTTCCATGACATTGTATTTTATATGACTAATTAAAAATATTTTTCTGTTAAGTTCAATGTTATGAAAATATAAATTAAAAAAAATTTAAAGAAAAATATTTTTATTGTTTAGTTACAAAAAAAATAAAATTTTTTAATATTTGGCTAGATAATCATTGACTAAATAGTGTTATAAAATATAACATATATTTTTCAGCAATTTTGTAAAGTTTTGATATTTCCAAAGTTGAAAAACTTTATTATTTTAAAAAATAAATATACTTATTTTTAAAATTTTAATGTTATATTATTAAATAAATAAATATATTAAATAATTATATTTATTACGTACCAGAAATTCAAATTGTCATACGGATCAGGAGCCGCAAATTGAATCTTCTTATTGGTTGATCTGATGCGGATCCATCTCCATAATTTTGAACCTGAATCCTATACAATACAACTAAAAATAAGATGTTAGAGGTCGACGAAAATTGCTCCCACCGTAAACCCTCCGATGCTAAAGTCATATGTATTTCCAAAAATATAGAAAGATAAATGAAGGATGTATATGTGATGGATTGAGCATAGATAAAAGTCATACTTTCAAGAATAGAGAGAGAATCCTTTTGAGAGAGGATAAACATTCTGGGATGAGTGGTGACTTTTTGGGATGGATGATTACATTCTGGGCGGAGCATATAGCTCAAAGAAGGCTGATCGGCAAAGCTTTTCCTTTTATTTTTCTCAAGCCTTATTCATTCTTTCTCTCTCTCGGAGGCCTCTAGAGATGGTCAAGAGCTGGCCTCTTTTCTCCCCTCTTTTTTCTTTTCTCTTTTAGGCCCTCCTTCATTTGTTTGGATGAGGATCATTATAAAGGTGGAGGTGATTATTTTTTCTTTATAATAACCACCGGCCAAAAACTAACCGTGACAACCACTTTAATAAGACGAAATAATTTGAATAATTTTTTTTGGACAGGTTATACTGTACCCATTAATATTAATTATTTTTAAATTTTTAAAAATTAATTAAGTTATAATTATTTATTTAAAATAAATTATAAAAATATGAAAAAGAATGTTTTTATTTTTATAGGAGACAGGGCGCGAACTTCTGATACCCCTCCCCAGATAAAAAAAAAGGGTACGGAAGGATTGGTGAATCAGATTCATCCAAATTTGATTGTCAGCGAGATACTCCTATTGTCTGCAATCTCTCTCTCTCTCCGACTCTCTCTCTCAATCCGGCAAAATGAGACCTGTACCATTCACTTTCTTTATACTTTCAATAAAATTCAATTTCAACCATTAATGTTTGTCATTTATTGTCCATGTAATTCTCTCGCACACATATGGCTTTGCTTCTTCTTCTTCTACTACTGTTTTTCTGATTCTGACACCTCTCTTATACTCTCCATTCCTCTTGTTTATCCCCCTACTCTTGATTTTCCGTGATTTGATTCTATGGTCTTGCTTTTGGCTTTTGATCATCAGCAAAGGTCAGGTGGCTATTTTTTATTTTTTTTTAAACTTCCTTTCCGTCGATATCATTGATGTTCTGGGTATTTTCATTTTCATTGTTATATTTACCGAATTGCGTGCGCTGTTCATAGATTCTCCATATTGTTGTTGTTTTAAACATTGCTCACGACTTTTCTGCTTGCTCAATTCTTTGGTATTCTGGGTTTCGGTTATGGCCTTGTATACTGCGTGACAATTATTCAACATTGCTTCTGCCTAAGTTGCACAGGCAAACTGTTATGTATTTTTTGGACTTTATTTGGGTAGCCGAAATCTTGGATATCGATCGGTGTTTTCAACAAACCTAGTTCATCTATAGCTTCAATACTGTGAGTCTCTCTCTATCTCCCTATATATATTTATATATATATATAATATGTGGACGTTGATGAGCTTTATTACTGATCATCTTCGTTGCTTGAAATCTGTACATTATAAAGCATCATTGGGCTGTGTGCCAAGTGTATGAGGTTCTATATGTCTTGAATTTATTTTTTCAAATGCTGTGTTGTCTCATATACTGTCTGTACGCTAATTATTATGTGATGCGTTTCATGAAATATAAGTTTCGTATCAACTTGGGAAATTTTCAATCTGTTTGTTGTGTTATTCGAGTCGATACGTTCCTTATGCTTGCAGATGGAGCTTAAACTAGATGGCAACCAGCTTCTTTGTTAAGAAAGAGGAATGACATTGGGTAAATTACTTAAAGACAAAATTCTAGATGTAGTGTATTCTCAAATCTACTCCACAGTATAATTGTTTGCTTTTACTAATAACTTTAAAGCGTTGATAGATGTAATCTACAACGATTGGATTTTAATAGTCTATTGTGGTTGCAGTTTAAACTCTCCATTTTGCTTAGGGATTTGCAAATTTTTGCTTTGATTTGTTTGATGCCATTAGCGTTGTTGGCTCCAACTAATTTGAGGAAAATGTTAATTTTACTTTCTTGATGCAAATGTGAACAATTTCTGCAACTTGTTTGATTCTCTCATCAAAACACATGCTTTTCTCTTCTAATTCAGCATCGATTAAGTTTTCCATACAGTGAAATTGAAATTGTCACCCCCTTCGATTCTCACTTGTTCTCAGTCAGACTGATTTTTTCCTTCAAACTCATAGGTATGAGGGACAAGTAAAATATGCCAAATCTCTGAACTTCTGTTTTCTCAAGAAATTTATCTTTTTGCAGTTGCAGGGGAAAATTCATGTACTACTCAAGAAATTCATATTCCCTTTCTTTCGAAACCTCTCAAAGCCTTGAAAAACTATTCGCCTTCCTCATTTGCCGCCTCCTGGTTTGTGGTTGCCACCGGCCACGGCCAGGGAGTTCTTTCCTCCCTTACCATCCTCACATGATTTTAGAGCTTCCATTCCCTCCCATTCTTCTCCCATCTTTCCCCTCTTCACCTCTCTTCTTCTGTGGGGGTTCTCTCTCCTTTTCACCTGTTATTGAGAATGGCCCTTCCTTTCCAGGGTGTGTTTTGCAATTGATTTAGTTATCTAAGGTCTTGCAAGTGGCGGATGTTTCTTGGATGGCAGAGGAATCGCATGAATTTTGACCGTTTTTCAGATAAAAAAGAATGAATGGACCTTGTAAGATTTCCAAGAAGTTTAAGTCCTACGTCACAGGAGTGAGATTCTCTGAAAAGCTAAGGTTGTGATTGGCCAAGTGGGCCATTTTGCTTGAGCCAATTGAAAGGGAGATTCTCACTCTGCATGGGAAAGGAAGGTATGTTATTATCTTACCAACTAGCTAATCAAACGAAATCCTTTCTTCGGTAGATTCCCTTCTTTTGCTCCTCAACCTACGTGCCATTAGCAGCAGTTTCTAGCTGTTGTTTGTAGATCGTGACTCTTATTTTAGACGTATTGAATTATTTCAGCAATTATTGATATTTTAATATATATGGATCGAGTAGAATTCTTGTGTATGACCAATGACTTTTCTTAGCTTAGAGGCTGAGTAACGAACATACCCTGTCTCTACATTGGATAAGAATAGGGTATGAAGGATCAAAAACTGCTAAATTGCATGGAGTTTTCTGCTGAGATTGAAGCATCAATTTCTAAATCATTGAAGTGTCTAGTGCTGCCCATGATGCCTTGAAGCTTGGTTCACTGGCTGGTGCCATTTGAGTTGATTGCCCCTCTAGTCCTCTTGGTGGTAACTTGCTGGGTTCATTTTCTGAAGCCAAACCAAAGGAAGGAGCCGTTGTGGTGGAGCAGTGCGCCACGGTCCCGATGAAATGCTGCACAGAATTTGTGGTGGAATCCAGGAGTTCCAAGAGGTTCCTTCTCTCCTTTCACCCTCCTAGTTGTAGAGATGGCAGGAATGTGGTCATTCCTCCTCCAGATGTTGCTCTAATGGGAGCTAAGAATCGGGCACACAATCTGGTTGGTTATTTTTTGTGGAAGAATCCAACTTTTTCCTTTGTTGAGCCATCGGCTAGAACAAGTTGGGGAAAGTTTTGTCTGACTCTGGTTTTTATCTGATTCTAATGGGTTTTTCTTTTCAAGTTCTCTGATTTTGATAATATGTTGAAAGTTTGTGAGGATGGTCCATGACGCTTCACTGGTATTCCTATTTTTCTGAAGGTTAGGAAGCTTAGTATGAACACGAAGAGGGAAGTATTCAGAAATATTCCCATTTGAATTAAGCTCCACAATCTTCCTCTAGAGTTTTGGACCAACAGGGGCCTCATTTATGTGGCCAGTGCTATTGGGGTTCCTCTATTTGCTGATGCCCAAACAGAAAACGTGTCTAGGATTAGTTTTGCTAGAGTTTGCATAGAAGTGGAGATCAATGCTAATCTCCCTAATAGCATTGAGCTGATTGTGGGGGTCAACCCTATTACTGGAAAGGAGCTTTCTATTGAAGTAACAGTTGAGTATATGTGGAAACCTACCTTATGTAAGGGTTGCAAACTCTTTGGCTATTCTTATGACAATGCAAAGGGCTGGCGAAGGAGTACATGCCCATAGGGCGGATGCTCAAGTAAGTTGCTGCTGCTACTGGTTTGGCTGAGGCTTAGAAGGTTGATTGTGTGGTTAATTCCCCTGTTGATATTTGTGATCTAGGCCCAGGGGTCGAGAAGGTTGAGGTGGCATCCAACCCTTTCGCCGCCCTGGAGATTCAAGACGAGAAGGCTCATTTGGAGGTTTTGAGCTATTTGGATGTAGACAGGTCTTCCAAACCCCAAGACTTCCTGGGCCCCTGCCTACTGCTGATTTGATTGGAGGCACTTTGGGCCCTATGGATTTGGGTGGTTCCATTTCTAAGGCTGGAGAGCTGCCATCTGGCCATTGTCCTGGTATGAGGGGTGTGACTCCGAGTGCTGAGGCAATCTTTTGAAAGTCTTTTGAAGGTTCAAGGGTTCTCAGTGGTAAGGTATCTAGTGTTTCATCAAATTTGATTCATAATAATAATGCTAAAAAGGGGCCTAAAAGAAATTCCCCTAACTCTGGTGTCAAATACTGATCAATTCTGTCCGTCGGAACATCAGGGGGCTTAATGGCCTTTTGAAGGTGAGAGAGGTGAAGCACTTCATTAGACAATATGACCTCCATGTTCTTGTGACTATTGAAACGAAGGTTCGTGATGGAATAGCTGTTGGATGGTTAGGACACCCTACATTTAGAGATAAAGAAGGTCTATAATAAGGCTATTGCTATTGCCAACTAGATTGCATCTGGGTGGAGCTAGATCATGAATCACCACCTTTGTGGTGTTGGGCGGATTTGGGTTGGCTGGAACCTAAATGAAGTTAATCTCATTGGAGGAGCAAATCATTCACTGCAATGGTATCTCTCGTTGGATGGTTTTTGTTCCTTTCTTTACTTTGTGCATGGGGATAATAACAACATTGCTAGGAGAAGCTTGTGGTGCAGTTTGGTGGATCTGTATAGCTCCCTCCTTTATGCTCCTTGTGCTGTTCTTGGGGATTTGAATGCTATTAGGTCTCCTTCAGAGTTGATCAGTGGAAAATTTGATTACAACTCTTCTCATGCTATGGACTCATGCATTGTCAGCTGTTGTCCGGAGGATCTCAGCCTCTTGGGTTGCTATTTCACTTGGTGTAACATGGGAGATGCTCTTGACAATTCAGTGCAGAAACTTGATCATATTCATGTTAATAGTTAATGGAATGTTGTCTTTCCTTATTCCTTTGCCTTATTCCCGTTCCATGAGTCTTGGATCACTCCCATTGTATGATTATGGTGGAAGACACTCGAGCCAAGAGGGGATGCTTTTGGTTCAACAATTTCCTATGCAATCACCCTCTTTTTGCTTCCACTATTCAAGGCTGTTGGGCCTCTAGGTGGAAGGTGTTCCTATGTTCCAAGTTGTGTCTAATCTCAAAGCTGTTTAAAGTGAGATTAAGAAGATTAATGCTAATATGGGTAAAGTTTCTGAGGTGATTCTGTAAGTCAAAGTTTGCTCTAATCCTGCCAAGAGGAGATTGCCTAGTTTCCATTTAGTCAGATCTTTATCTTGAAGGAGAGGGATCTGTACAAGGAGTATTTGGGATGTCTTCTTAGGGAGAAATCCCAGTCCAAGTAAAAAGCCAAATTCGCTAGCTGCAGGAAGGAGATAGCTGCTCTCATTTATTCCACTATTCAAGGTTGCTGGACCTCTAGTTGGAAGGTGTTCCTATGTTCCAAGTTGTCTTTAAGCTCAAAGATATTAAAAATGAGATTAAGAAGATTAATGATGATGTCGGTAAAGTTTTTGAGGCGGTTCTATAAGCCAAAGCTTCGATCCAATCCTGCCAAGAGGAGATTGCCCAGTTTCGATTTAGTTAGATCCTTATCTTGAAGGAGAGGGATCTCCACAAGGAGTATCTGGGATGTCTTCTTAGGGAGAAATCCCAGTTCAAGTAAAAGGCCAAATTTGCTGACTGCAGGAAGGAGATAGCTGCTCTTATTTATTCCACTATTCAAGGCTGCTGGGCCTCTAGGTGGAAGGTGTTCCTATGTTTCAAGTTGTCTCTAAACTCAAAGTTGTTAAAAGTGAGATTAAAAAGATTAATGCCAACGTGGGTATAGTTTCTGAGGCGGTTCTGTTAGCCAAAGCTTTGCTCTAGTCCTGCCAAGAGGAGATTGCCCGGTTTCCATTTAGTCAGATCCTTATCATGAAGGAAAGGGATCTCCACAAGGAGTATCTGGGATGTGTTCTTAGGGAGAAATCCCAGTTCAAGCAATTAGATCCGCTGGCTTCAGGAAGGAGACAGCTGCTCTCACTTGTTCTTCAAGTTTGTCACGGAGAACCACAATTGTAGGAAGATTATGTCTCTCATCAGATTAGATGCATCAAGTACTGCCAGTCTCTAGGATGTTCACAATGAGGTTATCTCCTACTTTCACAATCTTTTTGGCATCTCCTCTAGATCCTCTATCCATGACTCCAACATCCTAAAGCCTTTTATCTTGAAGGATGTTCCTTTTGAGTTGCATGATTCCTTTGTTACTCTAGTTAATGATGAGGGCAATTTACGTAGCGTAATTTAGCATTACTGATGGTAATGCTCTAGGGCCTAATGGGTTTTTTGCTAAATTCTTCAAGAATTCATGGGACATGGTTGGTCCTCTCATCTCATTAGCTGTGAAGGATTTCTTTGCCAATAGACATATGCGTAAACAGATTAATGCTACCTTAGTTCACCTAATTCAAAAAAAATTGGCTCCTATGAAAATCTCTATTTTAGATAGATCTCTTGTTGCAACATTCTTTACAAAACCATTTCTAAGATTTTGGCTTTGCGTCTCAGGCTTGCTTTCTCGCACGTTATTGATAAGTGCCATACTACTTTTATCTCTAGGAGGAGTATTGGCAACAGCATCCTTCCTGCTCAGGCGCTTCTCCATTGCTATCATTCAAGGAGGGGTTTCCTTAGATTTGACATAAAATTTTATTTTTATGAAGCCTTTGATTCAGTGGCTTAGTGTTTCCTGTTTGTGCTACGTGTTCCATGAAGTTACCACCTTGTTTTATCAAGTAGATTAGTTAATGTGTCACCACTACGTCCTCTATTTTGATCAACGGAGAATCAATGGGGTTTTTTGATGGTGTTAAAGCGCTTCACCAAGAAGTCCCCCTTTCTCCTTATCTTTTTGCTATTGCTTTAGATGCGCCTCATGTGATTCATGTCTAATAATCATACATATAAATCCAGCAAATTTCATCAGAAGTGCAAGTAGAGAAAAACTACCACGGTTGTCTTTGCCGATGATGTGTTGCTGCTCTCCACAGTGGATCCCTCATCTATTAGG
>JAOVVI020014376.1:0-11531 GCA_028571085.2 Nepenthes alata | reverse complement strand
CACAAATGGCCGGAGGTAATTTTAACCGATTTTAAATTCCGCAATTGTGGTTGTGTTAACCACATCCAGATCTAACAATTCTTTCATCTAGATTAGCCAATCAGCAGTTGTCATGTGGAACTCTGTTGGGAAGATCTGCAGTGGTAGGTGAGGATAGAGATTTCATTGCTCACTGAGTTTTTCCATGAGGAACTTCAACATAAAATAATAAACACTGTTAGTGAGGAACTTTAACATAAAAAAGTAAACATTGTCAAAGATCTCGCAATAGTAGGGAGCCCATTTGAAATGTGAGGCTGAGATTTATCTCGGGGAAAGTGTTGTATATTATTTTTTGTGGCAGGGTGGGTGGTCTGGGGAATTGAAATGTGGTCAGGGGAATAGAAGAGAGCCCATTTGAAATGTGAGCTGCTTGTCGCTCAGGAGTTGAGGTTATTGAATTAAGTTCTATAAAGCAATGGTTGCTGACCTCAGATGGGTCCAGCTTCTTGTTTGATGTAAAGTATGCAAATTCAACCTTTTCATTGAAATGGCGTATTTAAAACCAATCTACTCCATTGGGAGACATGAAGATGGCGTTTTCATGTACTCCCTCATAGATTGGCTTGGGGAATTTATTGTAGGGTGTTGGACAGAGTATAGAATCATTTGGAGGCTTGATGATTCTGTTTGAAATATTTGTTCTGTAAACCCTTGATGGTTTTATTGATTGGTTCATGTAGTTTGACTAGCCTCTACCACCTTCTTTTTAAGGTGTGGGAGTTCACTTGTGAACAGATATGGAATGTCTCTTTGTGTTTATCTTTCAGTTCAAAGAATTGGTTCAAGCATACGAAGTACTGAGTGATCCCGAAAAGCATGAGATTTATGATCAATATGGTGAAGATGCGCTCAAGGAAGGAATGGGTGGAGGTGGCGGCATGCATGATCCATTTGATATCTTCCAATCCTTCTTTGGCGGAAACTCATTTGGTAAGAGAAAGCTTAGCTTAATATTTGATCATTGTTTTTAACATAGTAGCATTTATTAAATTTTATATCTGGATGTCTGGCTAACTGACTTTTTGATCAGGTGGTGGTAGCAACCGAGGAAGAAGGCAAAGGAGGGGTGAGGATGTGATTTATCCTCTCAAAGTTTCACTTGAAGATCTCTATAGTGGGACATCGAAGAAGCTCTCTCTTTCTCGAAATGTCATATGCTCAGAGTGTAATGGGTGAGAACCGGTTCTATCGGTATGTATCTCGGTAGTCAAAAGCAATTCTTGTCACTGTGAGATATTTTCTATTAACAGAAAAATATCTAAATCTGGAGCTTCAACAAAGTGCGCTGGATGTCAAGGCACTGGTATGAAGTTCTCTGTCACACACCTTGGTCCCTCTTTGATCCAACAGATGCAGCATCCTTGCAACGAATGTAAGGCTACTGGAGAGACCATCAACGAAAAAGATCGCTGTCCGTAATGCAAAGGTGAGAAAGTCATCTAGGAGAAGAAGGTGCTTGAAGTGAATGTCGAAAAGGGGATACAAAATGGGCAGAAGATCACTTTCCCCCGGGAGGCTGATGAAGTGGTATGCCATTCATGTTATTGCCACATAGTTATCTGGCCTTTGGATTTCCGGATTTGAACTAATATCTCACCACTCTTTTTTTTCAGCCTGACACAGTCATAGGTGATGTAGTATTTGTGCTGCAACAGAAAGATCATCCAAAGTTCAAAAGAAAGGGTGATGACCTCTTTTACGAGCACACCCTTTCTCTGACTGAAGTTCTCTGTGGCTTCAAGTTGTTTTGACTCACTTGGATGGCAGACAGCTCCTTGTTAAATCAAATCCAGGAGTAGTGAAGCCTGGTAAGTACTAGCTAACTTATCTCATGATCGACAACGTCTCTTATCTCTGAGCTCCTTGTTTATGTTTGTCATGCCTGGTTGTTGTGCAATGAACAGATCGATTCAAGGCAATTGACGATGAGGGAATGCCAATTTACCGAAGGCCTTTCATGAGGGGCAAGCTGTACATTCATTTTACTGTGGAGTTCCGAGAATCTCTTATCCCCGATACTTATACTAATATTATTATTTTTATTACAAAATATAAAAATATATTAGAATATTATATTAGAATATTGTATTTTAGTTAAGTTGTATTTTTTATAATGGGATATTTGTTTTAGTGTATTTTAGGTTAGTGTATATTTTTATTTTTGGTTATTTTTCTTGGTCCAACGGTGTATTTATACGGCCCTTTTGTCTCTTCGCTTTGAGTACAAAAATGAGCTGCAAGTTCATTTAATAGAAAGTCAGCTTTCTTCTTTTCCCAAGAGAGCACTTGAGTACTCTGTTGTTTCTGGCTTCGACATTTGCCCACTTCATCTTCTTCTGCTTCTGCTTCTCTTCAATCTTGCGATCTTACAATTTTTTTAAAATTTCAGGTTAAATAAATAAAATAATACATATGGATAAAGTTTGGTGCATTTCAAAGCCTGGGAGAATAATATTGCATAGATTTGTTCATAAATTTGTCAAAATGTATTAGCACTTTTTTTTGAATTATTTTAAGATAATTTATTCTATTATATGAATATTATTTGTGTATTTTTTATTAATATAAATTTAATATTTGTGTTAAAATTTTATTCATTAAATTATATAATTTAGAGATAAAATTATATATTTTTTTGACAATTATTTATCATTAAGCATATTATTTAGTGACAAACTAAAGTATACTTTAGTGACAAATTTATTTTGTCATTAGGAAATATTATTAGTGACAAGTTATTTTTTATCACTAAATAAATATTTTAGTGACAATAAGAATTCGTCACTAAAGGTTTAGTGACGAATTTTTAATGATGACTTAGTGACGAATTTATATTTCGTCATTAAATCTTTTAGTGATAAATTTATAATTAATAGTGATAAATTTTTTTGTCACTAAAAATTAAAATTGTTGTAATGATAAGCCATTGAATTTCCTAGACTCAATGGCCCTAGAGCGATAGAGTATCCTATATCTTTGACAATTGGTTGAAATCGTGTGATTTTATATAATAATTAATTATAGAATAAATTTTAATTTTTATATTCTTAATAACTAATAAATTTAATGTTAATATGTATCTGAAAAAAGATATAATTGGATGAGTTATATAGTAACATTTGATTATTATAGAATCACAGGTTATGAATACTACAAATATAAATAAGAGGTTGTAAACTTTATATATTTGTCTAAGATTTTTCTCATAAACATTTATAAAAAGAAATCCATTTTAAAATTGTTAAATTATCACATCATTTTACAATATAAAATATGAAATTTGAACATTAAACATACTCAAATTCATACTTACTTTTATTTTCTTAAAGAAAAATAAAATCAAATTTTCCTTTCTTTACCATTCTTTCTCAATCAACTATGGAATTGTCAAATATTGTTGTTATAGTTTTCTAAAAGCTATATGCCTTTCATAAATCAAGAAAATAAATAGGATGGAGAAGAAAGAAGTTATCAAAACTTCCATTCCTCAAAAATAGAAAAAGGAAAGGCATCTTTTTATATTATCTAGCAAATCATACATTTATACACAACAATTAAGATGAATAAATCTTTTATTTATAGGGGTATAAAGATGACTGAGTTTTTAATTACAAAAGTATTATTTTTTTTTATTAAACATCAAGCTAATTAAGAAAATAAGTTTTTTAATAAAATATAATAAAATTATATAAAATTATAATTTTTAATTATTCTAATCAAATATTAAATATATATCATATAATGTAAGATATTTCTAACATTCTTCTAACACTCAAGTAATGGTTGAGAACTCTCACCAAAAGGAATGGATTGAGTCATATAGGAGGACTTAACATCGGCAAATGGTGAGTTCTATTTGCTTTTGATTTGAAAAAAGATTTTTTTATTAAATTATTAACTAAGTGAATTTCTATTTATAAAATAAAGTTATGTATATAAAAGTTTCGATCAAAATCAGAATAGTACAAAAATTATTAAACCTAACAAAAATTCACTAAAATAGCAGCAGGAAATACCGAAAAACAAAAGACACTTTCTTAAGTAACAAGGAATCGAATTATGAAATCAGATTTCTAATTCCAGCAGATGCTAAATATTAGAATTGAAATTAGCTAGAATTTGTATTCCAATTCCAAATTTTATGGTTCAATTTTTAAACCAAACAGGTTCTAAATATTATTAAAAGTACCTTTAAATGATAAAATATTTGCTAATATATCTATTTTTATAAAATTACATCAGTATAAAGTCATAGAAAAAATATCAGGTCAATCAAAATATCTTTAATATATCTTATTATCCTGTATTTTATACTTTTTTTAAAGATATGTGTAATTTACCTATTTTTAAATATTGTAATTACGGGTAATTAAGCTATTATAATAAAAATTTGATTTAATTTATATGAAAAAATTAAATTTCAGGAGCGTAGAACGAATCAGTAGGGTAGACCCCCGGGCATTGGAGGTAGAATTGGCGTGCCTGCCGTGCACCTAACCAATGACATAAATGGGGCCGCAAGGGTTTCTCACCCGTTTTTTCCAGCTTCCACGGGAAAGAAGAGAGAGTGTGTGTGAAGAAGAAGAGAGAAGAAGAAGAAATTAAGGTCCTTGGGTTCAATTCCGACTTGGAGCTAGTTAGAGAAGTGATAGATCGGGTTGAGACAAGTAAACCCATACCTTCCTCTTTTATTTCTTTATACTTTCATTTTATTTTCTTCGAGTACCATCACTCTAATGCCGGATTAAATTTATATTTTATAGTACTTATAATTTGAGTGTGTACATTTGTGGATTTCATATCCGATTCCTTAGTTTTGACTGAGTTTTGAACGTGGAACCCTAAATCTATGACCCGAACGATTTTACCTATTATTTTTGAGATGTTTGTATAAATTGGCTTTAGAATATCGTTATCCATACTTTGAACATGTTAATTTATTGATTGGGTGCCCGATTTGGTAGTTTTGTAAGGTATTATGTTCATAGAAACCCTAACCCGTGCCCCCTTTGATTTTACTCGAATTAATTATAATTTATGTATTATTTGGCTTTAGAAATTTGTAACCCTAACTTTATGGACGCAGGTACTCCATATATTTGGCATTTATGCACACAGATCTATATATGTTAATTTTATATATTTTAAAATATTATCGGATATGAATAGTGATGTTTAACAGTATGTACGTTAAATATATTATATTGCACATACTCCGAAAATTATGTTGCATATATTTGTGAAGAGATTTATTATTCAAAAGTTTTAAAGTTGTATTTGCCTTATGGTGGTAAGAATTTCTTACATGTTCCAAACTTTATGATGATTTATACATGAATTATGGATATATTAATTTTGTACATTCCGAAAATCATGTCATGAACCGTTTATGAAAGAATTATCGTTCGAAAGTTTTAAAATTCTAATTTGCTTAATGTGAAAGTAATTTCCTAATTCTTTTAAATTCTAAAGAAAATTATTTATGTAATTAAGATCATGTGAGGATTTAAGCTCATGAGGATATGAAAATATGTATCTGAATAAGCTTTATGAAAAAAGGATTAATGATGGATATTCTGTAATTAAGTGATTGACTTATAAACTATTCTCTAGTAGAATGGGAATGAAAGATTGATGAGTTTAAGAGTAGAATTTTTTAAGAAAATACGAAATTAAAAACTTCGACGAATGAATATTGATCAGATAGTATATTTTAGCATGTTTTAGTATATTATAGTAGAATGTCATTACCTACTTTGATACTATGTGTGGCTATAGTCCTGTCTATAGGAATTGTATGTAGATGGCCCGCCTCTGAGTATTGAATAGAAGGAGATGACTTTGGATTGTGTAGGAGTAAATACAATCCAAGTTATGATCAACCTTCTCCATTAGTCAGTAAGATTTACTGGTCATAATCCCCAATGAAACAGGTCCTGTGTATTTGGTTTGTCACTTTTAAATTTTGGGACTTAGCATTATTTATTAAATTTATTTGAGATTTAAAATTTTTGATATTATAATTAATTATTTAATTGACTTACTTAGTCCAAATTTATGACATTTATGAAGAGGATAAATTGACAACAATTTAAATGGATGGGCTAACTAGATATAGATTAGTTCAACTACAACTATACACGCTCTGATCGTGGAATTGATTAGAGGGGATTAGTGCTTGAAGATTAAGCTGATGATGATAAAAAGTTGATATTAGCAAGTTCAATGACACTCGTTTGGGCTAACTACAGATTATACAAACTGGTTGATTAAATTAACTACTTGACTAGATATTTTGATATACAACCATTTGGACATATAATCTAGTTTGGTTTATATTTTGCTTAATAACCATTTGATCATCTATCCAACCTTGATATATTATGATTAAAGTTACGTAAAGACCTTACATTGAGCTATTTGAGTTTGGGCTTACTAGGTTGGACAATACACTTTTTCCTTCTGAGCTTATAACCATAAGTTTATTAGGTTGATAGATTGGACTAAACTGATGATAATGTACAGAGCAATCATCAATATATTCATCAATTGTAGGCATCCCAATGCATGTTTCAATTGTTTGTTTTTCACATTGAATCAAAGTTAAATGAATTGCATGTTGTATGGTTTATTTATTAGTTTATAAACATTATAAGGAGGAAATTGTATTGACAAACTCGTGTCAAAAAAAGAGACGGCTCGACAGAATACCCTTTGAACACATCAAATAAACGGTATGGCAATTAACGTAAGAGGCGCAACCTGAATTGGCCAGCGATAAATGGTCAATAATGGATAATTAATAGAATATTTTTAGATGGTTATCCACGCTAATCTAACAGTCAAAAATCGTATAGCGTAATCATCAAATGTGCCAGTTACACAAATAACTCCCCTCATAATTACAGAGGTGTAACACCCATATATTGATTTAGGGGTCCACCAACCAAATTCACCCCTCACTATAAATGCAACATCACCCTCGTAGAAGAAGGGATCGAAGAACAAAAAAAGAATGAACAGTCTAAGCAAGATTAAGAAAAATGTTTGCCACTCTCCTTTACGAGTACATCGTCTCCAAACCCACTCTGGGCTTCGAATGATCAATGAAACTACAATTTCTTCCTCATGCAACAATACCTCAAGATTATCAAAACAAAGACCTCAACTGCTAACTCCAAATAATGAATGGAGTAACCTTGATCATAGATATTCAACCACCGAATCCATAGGCAACCACCTGAATACGCTACATCAGAACACATCATCAAACCTTTCTCAGAAACATCACAACCTACCACAGATTAACTTGATCCATCAAAGATCGACCAAATCGACATTGTAGACAATCCGCCCTTTGTTTCCCTCTGAAAGTTCTCCTCACAATCCTAATGAACACCAACCACTTCGGAGCTAAACGGCCCACGGATGCTGCATTTCTCAAGAAATCCTTAACAAATTGCTTAATATATTTAACTAGACCCAAGAAATTGCACATCTTTGCAACAAACGATGGTCCTTCCCCAACCGGCCACCGCTTCACTCTTCTGCAAATATACAAACATGACATCGAAGAAATAATACGCCCAAAATAACACTACTTCTAACCAACTCGTATCTCCTCAAATGGGCAAACACTGGCCAGCATTCACAGCTATGACATGGTCCTCAAATAAACCTCACATCCCACATAAATCTTTTGAAAAAATCAAAACATTATTCATGAAGCCATCACAATGATAGTCAAAATAAGATCAAAAGATCAGAATCCTAATATCCACAAAAGACGCCAATAAAATCACTATCCCAAAAGGTATCACCGAAACTCACAACGGTCATACCTTTATCTTAAAGGCTATCTCAGGCATATCCTCCCGATCATCCTTAATTGACAATACTTTGAGTGAAGATCAATTTTAAAAAATATCGAGTACTAACCATTGATCAAACAAATCACCTACAAAATTCCTACATTCGCCTATTAAATGATTTATTTTTTGAACAAATTAAAATTTTTTAATAATGGATAGATAACCTCATCTATTCATCTTGCACATCCCAGAGGTATTAAATACTCCATAGAAAAGCACTCGGCCAATGCCTCATCCTATGCAGGGTCCTTAAAATCGATGCCACGCCCTACATAACCTCCACAATAACCTTAGTTAAAAAGATAATTCAGGCTAATCATCTCCTCTAAGAAATAGCTTTGAATTACTAAACAACCAAAAAATTCTCAATGACTACAAAATGACTCCCAAATGCGACCACATATGAGAACAGAACTCGGCATATATTCTTATCAATTAACTTATTGGCACAACGATATCAATTTCATCACCATTGATCAGCTCTTCTTCATATTCAAAATTTAGAGTCCAAATTACAAATAAGAATATTTTTACCGAGATCATCTATACCATTATGGCGACTTGCTAATCAAATCACTCCTAATATCACATCAAAGTCCGACATCTCAAATAAAATCAGGTCAATCAATCATTTATGTCTATAGACCTAGACCGAATACTGGAGTCTATAATTTTAGCAGACCAAGGTTTACCCAACAGGGATAGACATCCTCAAAACTAAATTTAGAAATAGGAAAAGCAAACAATACCACACAGTCCCAAAGGTTACAAACTGAACTTTGACCAAACAACCGAAAACCTTAAACACTTTCTCAACTTTTTAAAGTTTAATTTAAGCCTTAATTGAGATTAAACATCCAAAAATTTTCTAAATCTACTCACACTTAATCATTTGAAGGGTTCTCCATCTTGCTTTTAACAAACCATCCTTCACAGAGTAACCAAACTCTCATCTGGCTATTAGATTGAATCACTCATTACATTACTCACGCAACTCATCACAGCCAAATAATTGACTTTTCGATTCAAATGTAAACCTTCATGACCTAAAATTTTATTCTTTATCATAAGCTGCACTTATCATATCAAATATTTGATTAATTTCTTACTCAAAATGACCCAAAATATCTCTCCTGATGAACTTTTCTCTAATAACACCACTATCATGACCCAGGAACACAATATACGTAGGTTAAAAATAAAATCAATAATATATTTTATTAACCATTAAAATCTAACCTGGGCATGACAGTTATACACATATAGGATCTGATATAATAAAATTTATACAAGATCTTATCGGATATAAATTTAAATAATATAATACATGACATGCTATCCAGAACATCACAAAGGAGGTATTGAATATAACAACTCATCAATATAATACAATAACTCCAAACATATTTCATACATGAATTAAGGCTCTCATTTGCCATAGACAAAACCATAATACATTCTCGAGATAAAAAATATAACTAATATGAATATCTCTACTCACCAATAGTGATTTGCTGCATCAAATAACGCCCAAACTCTACAAGCGTATCGAAACCACTAGTCCTAAGGGATAAAATGTCGAAACGTGAGTTTAAAGTTCAGCGAGTATCATATATATATAAATAGTGTGTATAAATTTGAGGAAAGGGATAACACATCACAACCATGTAAAACATAAAACACAAGGTCCATGAAATCCCAAAAAATTGAGGAGTTATATTATACTAATTCGTTATCCGTATCAAACGGTCCATTTGTGACATAATCGTAATAAATAATAATCTGATAAAATCTCATAGACGATATTATACCATATGATCTTGTAATATCCCGGATTTTATTTTGACCAATTTAATATCAATAGTGATTTTAGGAATTTTTGGTGCGACAAAAAAAATAATTAGATATTATAAAATTTAAATTGACATTTGGATCAGTCAGGATGGTACTCGTGGTGCACCTGCATTATCAATCAAATTTTAATTTAGATTTTGGAATAAAAGAAAACTAAAATAAAAAATATATATATAATTAAAAAAATAATATAAAGATGGATAAGGATTAGAAAAAAAAAGAAAAAAATAATAAAATAATAAAATTTTCATAGATAAGATTAGGGGATTCGGGGAGAGAGAAAAGGGAGGAGAGAGGGAGTTAGGGTTTTGGGTTTGCAGCCACGCGGCGAAGAGAGGAGGGATGTAGCCGGCGATGGCGACGCCGACGTACGGTGAGGACGGCATGGTGCGGTTGTTCTCGGCGGCTTATGGGTGGCGTTGTGGTGGTCGGTGTTGGTGGTGGCGGACGGCGCTCGGTGAGGAGGCCATTGCGGATGTCGGCAGCAGCCATAGGAGGCATCGACGGTGGCGCACGGTTGAGGTGGTGAGTCGGTGGTTGTCTATGGTCGTGGGAGAACGGCGGTGGCGCGATTGAGGATTGCTTAAGAAAAGAGAGAATTGTGCACAGTGAGAGGGGTGTTTGAGCTGCGGTGGTAGCACCGACACGGACAGGGTGACATCGGGAAGGCCGACCGTGGCAGGTCGGCACGGCGGTAGGTCAGCCGGCGGTGATGAGCACCGGCAGCATCACCAGTGAAGCTTCACACAGAAGAGAGAGACGTAGAGGAGAGATGGGCAGCACGAGGGCCGCGGGACGGCCGAGAGAGAAATGGTGCCTTTCGGGTGCTTCGGGACATTCTTTCTTCAGATCTACAAAGTATGAGGTCCAAGTGAGTATCTATAAACCCACTCTTTGGTCTAATTTAATTTCTGATGTATTTTATATATTGTTTGAAATTTTTACTAGCATATATGTATGTTTATATACATGAATGATTTATTCTGGACATGCATGTGTAGTTCATTGGATATTTTGGAGATTGTTAGAATGTGTTTTATAATTTTGAAGAATTTAATATTTTTCTGAAAGTCTGAATAATTTAGTGGACACTGTATATTTTTATATTAATATATTTGTATAAAAATATACACGAAACTTACATTGGCCGTACATTTTCACATTCACGTGCCGGGTTGTGGTCACTACATTTGAATTTGAATTATTAGATTCTGGCCAGCTCCCGACGGGGAGATTAATTTGTTATTTGGAAATCTCTTTCCGTCGGTAAGAAAGGCTTGGAGTAGTGACTATTTTCATTTGGACAATTTGACTTAACCTTAGAATATATTTGGACATTTTAATATATCTGACAAGCTTGAGAAATATACCCAAAGCCGCGGGTGACAAAATATAGTGAGCAACCTTATCTATGGGAACACAGTACATGGATTTTGGCCTAAGGTTACCTGGATTATCTGTAACCATTTCTCAAGCTAGTCTTTAAATAATGAGAACCCAAATTCGGTGCATAATTTATATTTTTACATCAACTGGTATTGGACTTTGATTTGGATATGAATTTTTGGACTTAGGTTTGAGATTCTATAAATTTTTGCCTATAATTGGGTTTGGTATGTCTCATACAAATGATTTTGATTATATATTTTGATCCGGACCTTTGGAATATCTGTCGCGGTGCTGCTTTGGTCTCTGCGCACGCTATTGGATCATCCGGCTATCGGATTCTGCCCCAGATCACAAGCTGATCGGGCATTGGATTTG
>JAOVVI020014375.1:0-11531 GCA_028571085.2 Nepenthes alata | reverse complement strand
AGACGAGGACTACTTGCGTCTCTTGGACGAGGACTCTTGCGTTGGTCATGTTCGAGTACTGTGGACGAGGAGCCTATGTTCATAGGCATTGACTCTATTTTCGTAGGACTGTTGTGGCCGCTTTTACAGGTAGGTTGGTCACCTACTCTGATTGGACGTTACAGGGGAGACAACTTCCCAGGTGTCAGGACTATCATCTGACACGCCAGGCATGCGCCTGACGTAACAGTCCTAGTGGCGTGCTCCTGCCACCCTACGGCCAGTAGGGTGGCAGTAGGGTGGCTGGCTGTCCAGGCTGGCACCCAGTGTATATAAATACATAGCTTGAGCCCTTGCTTTGTTTTAAGCTTAAGAGCGGCAATATTGTAAAGGAGTGAGCCTTGAGAAAGCTGTAAGGGCAAGTCTTGTTGAAGAGTGAGAAACACTTGTAGAGAGAGGTAGTACACTTGAGATTATTTTTCTTCGTTGGAGCTTGTGTAGCTAACGATTGTAATAATCATTTATAGTGTATTTTAGGTGATTTTTCCCTTGATCCATAAGGGTACTTCCACGCCAAAGTCTCTGTGTGTTCTCTCGTCTTTCTTCTCGTTATTGTCTTGTCCGTCCGAGAGCTTCTCTCTGTGTGTGCTGTCCGAGAACTTTGTCCGCTCGGTCACCGTGACTTCCGCGAGTTTTGCGACAACAATATGGGCCGCAAGACATCTCTGCAACTGCTGCAGCTGCAATTTAATACTATGGACTAAATGATGACAAGTGCCCAATCTCTTCAATAAGTTCAGCTGGTGACTCCACCACTATTGCAAGCTCGGGAATGACCCGAGAGAACTACCTCAATAGAATATCATGACACCAAGCATAATAACAGACCAAAACCTTAGCAGTTTCCAATAAACAAGTCCACCGCCTTAGCAGTGTATCCCATGCCAAAAACAATGAGTAACCACCTTGTCACCATCACAAGGTACTAGCTAACACTTTCATAATCTCAACTAGGAACCCTCCTCCAACTCGACCTTGCGTAACCATGACAAAAGTCAAGAAAAACCTACCATTAACATTCTACAAGCACCATGGGAAAACTTCCGACATCCCTATGGAAACTGCTTTACCAGCCTTGAAGTAGTTAGTGAGATTAAAAAAAAAAAAAAACCCATTCCACTGCAAGACTGATACGAACCCTTAAAAAATTTCTTAACACAAGCGACAACAGGACTAAATTGCAAACTAAGTTGCAGCAGATAAATTAAGAAACTTGATGAATAATAGGTCAGGTATAACAACCAGTGCTATTTTCCTAAAGTGAACGCTCATCCTTACAATTCATCAAAATGAGAATTCCCCCACTATGCTTTCCTTTACTAAAGTAGTCAAATCATCATTTTCGTGGTATTAGAATATCGTAATGTCAATTGGGAGAATGATTTAATGGCCGAATTGAGTCCTTCAAACGAACTGCACGAGAAACTTTGAAGAGTTAAGCAAGCTTACAAATCCTTTCTTTCACTTAACTTGATACAACAAATAGTATCTAGGTTTCATGCACCCAAAACTTAACACGTGTAGAGCCAAAAATAATTCGAATTGAGACTCAATAGAACCTAATCACAGCAAATTCAAAACTCAATTTAGTTAAAAAAAAAAGTCAAATATCCAAAATAGGGAAGAGAGGGAAAGCAGAAACGCACTCCGCAAGATCGCCTAATTGGCGCAAGATACCAACAAGACCAGCCACGGCTACTCCATCAAGAACAGCCTTCGGATCTTCTCTGTCTGCCGCTCCATCGTAGAGCTCCACCACACCCAATCCGTACTCGTTCTTCACCTCAAATCTCACCAGCGGCATCTTAGTTGTCACTCCACCTTCCTGAAAAATCGAAAATGCAACTTTTTCCCCTCAACGTGGGTAAATTCATAAAACAGAGAGAGAAATAGCAAAGATTGCAGGTGCCGCAGAGAAGAGTTAATGATGGAGGAATTGAATGAATAGCAGACTGGTAACTTTCTTTTGATTTATGCAATAAATGTGGAGAATAATGAAAGGCCTTCAAAGAAGGGAAGAGGGTGACATAGAGATTAGGTCGTGTGATAGGAGCAGATTAATTACAGAGAAGAGGGAGATTAGGTAGAGAGATAGGAGCAGCTTAACTGCTGAAAGAGAGAGAGTGAGAGACAGACAGAGACACAGAGAGAGACAGAGATGAAGATGGTGAGGTGGAGATGCTACTGTTGATAGCATCGAAGAAAGAACGAAGACGACATATCTCATTGCCTACTCTACAAGGTATTCCCCTTCTCGGCCGATGCTTCCGACGAATAGTTTGGTGTATAATGTTGGTGAAATGATATACAGAGAAAAAATACCTTAAATGCCCTTTCTCTCTCCGCACAAAGCACAAACGTTGGCCTCATTTCATTGCGGTGATTATCATCGGACAAAAAATAAGTTAAAAAAAAAAAAAGCCTTCCCATGATATTATGTTTTTTTTTTTGTCCTTTATCAACAAATGTTGTACCACTGTGTTCAGTAGTAACATACAGTCTTCGTAGTGTAATCCCCACATGCGGAGGTAGTAAAAATATACGGTATTTTATTGGAGGTGCAAAAGTTTTATGCTATTTTGGGTATTATTAGGAATGCAAGAGTTTGATATTACTTTAAATATGGATTAATTGATATGCTATCACGACAATATCGGCTGTTTAGCCATGTGCTTTAGTATGTGACTTTTCTAGGGGTAAAGCTTAGTGATATGTGATCTTTTCGAGTGAAAGTTTTGACCTCTTTTGCCAGCAAGAAAAGATTTTGTAATGTGTATAAAATCTTCTATGATTATATTTCTATGAGAACTATTATAAGAAATTAAATAAAACTAATATATTCAGACGTTCTAATATATCAGACAGTTTTGAAGAATGCACTTAATTTGTGGGTGAAAAAACACAGTGACTTTGTTTGTTGTCTACATGTGATAGTATGTAGACGACCCTACTCATAAATCTAAATAATGGTTGATGTGGCTCAAGATTATTGACAGTATTGTAACCCATTCTCAAGTTAGTATTTTAATTTTTAACTATTCGATTCGTGCATATTTTAGATTTTGATATGTTTTCTTGTATTAATTTACATTAAAACTTCATTTGAGATTTATAGGTTTATGTAATAGCTCATTAACACAAAGAAAAAAAGAAAATGGGGGAAAATGCAAAATCATGGGCAGTAAACACAACGATGGCTTGGGGGAAAGGGGAAATTAAAAGGGGATTTTGGTAGGTAGAGGCGAAAGTGAAAAGAGAGAGAGAGAGAGAGAGAGAAATTGTGTGAAGAAAAAGAGAAGAGGGAGAAGGAGACGGCATAGGCGGCGGTGCACGCGGAGGAGAGGCGGTGCGGTGAGAGGTGCATGACAAGAGAGAGAAGAGGAGGAGGGTATGCACGTGAGGAGAAGAGGTAGTGGAGGCGCATGGCGAGGAGAGAGACAGTGTGCCGGGAAGGTCGATGGCAGTCAAGAGAAGAGGCAGTGGCAGCGGCTGCTTGCGGGCGAGGCGGTGACGCGCAAGAAGAAGGCTCACTCGGGGAAGAGAGAAGCCACGCTAGTAGAGAGAGAAATGGCGTGCGCAGTGGAGAAAGAAATGCATGATTCGAGTACCTTAGCATATCATTTCTTCCTATTTGCTTGGTATAAAATTAAGACAAGAGTATGTAACCCTATATTTGGTTTAATTTAATATATGATATTTTTATATATTTTTAATATTTTAATAATTTTATGAAAATGAGAGGAGTTCGAGACCCAATGGATCAGTATGCGTATAGGACCATGGTGGTCTGGTGGGTCGTTATGTGCGTGGGGATAGGGAAGTCCAAGGTCCTGGGGGGTCGATAAAAAGATGGTCGAGAGATATATGCCTAAAATATAGTTAAAAATAAAAATTAGATGGCCGAGAGTTATAGTTCTAAAATATAGCCGATATTGGATATTGAATGGCCAAGAACTGCAGGTCTAAAATGTAGCAGATTAATGGAGCCAATGATATGAAATGGTTGAGTACTACAGGTCTAAAATATAGTCAAACTAATGAAATCAATGATATGTAATGATCGAGAGTTGTAGGCCTAAAATAGAGTTGGGATTCAATAATGATAAAAAGATGGTTGAGAGTTGCAGACTTAAAATATAATTAATATTAAAAATTCTGATGGCCAAGAGTTGCATGCCAAAACTGTAGCCAATAATGATATGTGATGGCCTAGAACTGCTAGTTCAGAACGTAGCCATATGATGTTTAGATTGGATTTGGATTGGCATCTTCTATGGGTGTGTGGTAGTTTCGATATATGTGGCAAAATTTAGAGAAGGATTGGTTATCTGCCTCGATATTTGATTTTTATATGAGCTCTCCCTTTGATTTATATGCACAATTCTATTAATGTTGATGCTTATTGAGCCTTTGGCTCATGTTTTTTATTTTTACCCATTAAGAGTAGAAGACTTAGATCTTTTGCAAGAGTTGGGCAAGGTTTGGCGTGGCATTGTATTATTTTGGTGAGTATTTTGTCCATACAATTCAAATGAGCTGATGTGTTTGATTTTCTTGGTTCGGGGTCCGTTTTGGTCATTTCCCCTTATAGCCATTCGTAGGATAGGTTGCTTGTATTTTGTTTCAACGGTTATCTGATAAGATTCTGTATGGGTGAAATTGTTAGGTCTTGTATCTACGCTTAGTTACACCTCGATGTTTAAAATTTTATATTATTTATTGTAATTATTCAAAATTTTAAATTTTATGAGTAATAAATTAATCAGACTTGCGTAACTCCGGGTTGTAACAAAAATGGTATCAAAGAAAATCATAATAGGAAGCATTTGGGTTGGTTTTGAAAAGGTTATAAATGAAGCCTTTTGCTTGATAGGTGGATTATGGCAGACTATAGAGATCTCAATGGTAGAAGATCGTTCTCAAGTCGAGAAGATGAGATTAGGGGTAGAAGGCTAGTTTCAAGTTGAGAGGATACGAGGGACAGACGATCAGTTCCAAGATGAGAAGGTACTCAGAGCAGGAGGTTAGCCTCAAGCTAAGAAGGCGATCATGCTACTCTAATGGATCGTATGAGTGACATGATGCATAGATTGATTCAACGGTAGGATCAGAGTATGGCTACCTTGTGAAGAATGGCTGAGCAAGGTCAAGGAAGGACATCTTTTGACCGATTCAAGGCTGAGCATGTCCTAGAGTTTTTGGGTAAGTTTGATTCTATTAGAGTGGAAAAATAGTTGAAGAAAGGGAAAATGGCATTCGAAGTTATTAATTGCCTTGAGGAGGACATGTTGAGTTTTGCTGCATATAGATTGGATGGCCAGGCTATGAGATGGTGGGACTCTCCGCATCATATCTTGGGCTTGGATAACGAGAAAATAGATTGAAAAATCATATGGAAGGCATTTCGGGACAAGTTCTTTTCATCGAACATTCATGAGATTAAGGGAGCCAAATTCAGCCGGCTGCGACAAGGAGATAAGACAGTGGCTGAGTACGACTCGTAATTCACAAAGTTTTCATGATTTGCTCCCATTTGGTTGCTGATGAAGCTCTGAGAATCCAAAAGTTTATGCAGGAATTACAGGACTTAATTAAAAAATAGTTGGTGTCACTCAGATTGCGAATAGATAGTGAAGTCCTAAACCGGGACATACTAATCGTGTATGAGCAGTTTTGGGTGAAGCATCTCTAGAAGAGGTTAAAGCTCAAAAGGGGGAGTTTCTCGTCAGATATCTAGCCTGATGTCAGGGAGTCGAGACAAAGGAAAGTTCTTGGAAACAAAAGCTTCCCCTCTAAGATTTCGATTTACAAAGTTTACCTGTGAGTTATGTGAGAAGAATCACAAGGGATGAACTTGCTTCTGTCATAGTGGGGTTTGCTTTAGATGCGGTCAGATGGGTCATCTTGAAAGGGATTGTTAGTCTCCGAGGTGAGGACATCCAGAGAGGGGGTCGACAACTTTTGGAAGGGCATTTGGGGCCAAAGCTCGAAATGCCATAGCTGATCCTTCAATTGTGGAAGAATTTAAATCAAGAAGACCAAGTGCTGCAGAGGATCCATGCAGTCAAAGAAGTGACTTGGAAACACAGAAGCAAAGTTCGGGAGAAACATCCTTATATGTTCGAGGATGGAGGTGTGTAAATTTTAACGGCTAAATTTTTGTAAGAATAGGAGAATGTAATATTCCGTTAACATAAAAAAAGGAAAGGGGGAAAATGCAAAAACCATGGGCAGTAAACCCACAGTTGGCTAGGGGAAAGGGAAAATTAAAAGGGGGTTTCAACAGGCAGAGACGAAGTAAGACAAAGTGAGGATATGGAGATAAATAGTGCATACCAAAAGACAAGAGGGAGGAGAAGTAGAAGAAGGAGGAGGTGGCATAGGTGGCAGTGCATGTGGAGGAGAGGTGGCGCGATGAGAGGTACACAACAGGAGAGAGAAGAGGAGGGTGTGCATGTGAGGAGAAGAGGCAGTGGAGGTGCACGGTGAAGAGAGAGCATGCCAGGAAGGTTGGTGGCAGCTGAGAGAGGAGGCAGTAGCAGCAGCTACTTGAGGGTGAGGAGGCGACGCGCAAGAAGAAGGGTCGCGTAGAGGAGAGAGAAGCCATGGGAGTAGAGAGAGAAAGGACACGCGCAGAGGAGAGAGAAATATGCGATTCGAATACCTCAAAACATCATTTCTTTTAATCTCCTTGGTATAAGGCCGAGATAAGTATTCGTAACCTCCTCCTTTAGTCTTATTTAATATATAATATTTTTATATGTGTATTTTATATTTAAATTTGAATGCTTGTATGAAAATGGGCAGAGTTAGAAACTCGGTAGGTTGGTATGCATGTAGGACCATGGTGGTCTGGTGGGTTGATATGTGTGTGAGGACAGGGGAATTTGAGGCCTTGGGGGTCGATAAAATATTGTCGATAATAAAATTGGATGATTGAGAATTATAGACCTAAAATATAACTGATATTAAATATTGGATGACTGATAGCTGTAAGCTTAAAATATAGTTGGGCTAATAGAGCCAATGATATGTGGTGGTTGAGAGTTATAGGTCTAAAATGTAATAAGGATCTAATAATGATAAAAAGATGTCCGAGTGATATAAGCCTAAAATATAACTTATATTTAAAAATCGGATGCTCAAGAGCTACATGCAAAAACTGTAGTAGATAAAGATATGTGATTGCTTAGAGTTGCCAGCCCAAAACGTAGCCGTATGATGTGCAAATTGAATTTGGATTGGCATTTGTTATGGGTGTACAGTGGTTGCAGTATATGTGGCGGAGTTTAGAGTAGGATTAGTTGTTTGCCTCGATATTTAATTTTTATATGAGCTCTCCTTCTAATTTATATGTACAGTTTTATCCATGATGATATTTACTGAATTTTTGACTCACGTTTTTTATTTTATACATTTTAGATTAGAAGACTTGGATTTGCTGTAAGAGCTAGGGAAGGTTTAGCGTGGCACTACACTGTTCTAATGAGTATTCTATCCATACAATTCAGATGAGCCAATCATGTTTGATTTTCCTGGTTTGGGGTTTGTTTTGGTCATTTCCCATTACGGCTATTCTTAGGACAGGTCGCTTGTATTTTGTCTAGACAATTGTTCGATGAGATTTTGTATAGGTGAAATTATCGGGTCCTATATCTTGGGTTGGTCACACCTAAAATTTTAAAATTTAGTATTATTTATTGTAATTATTTAGGGTTTTAAATTTTATGACTAATAATTAATCAGGCATGCGTTTCTCTGGCTCATGACAGCTTTGCCTACAGTTGAGATTTTGTCGATCTTGTACATTTGGATATATGGTTTTGTTTTAGATTATGCGGTTACGCTTCAGATCGTGCTTCGTTCAGATTATGCTTTTTTTTGTAAGTAATTAATTTCATTAAATTTTAAAAACTGTACAAAAATTATGTTCAAAATCAAGTGTTTTACCGACTTGGAACAAGGAACATAAAACAGGGGAGTTTCCTAAGTCTATGACAACAGTCAATAAAAATAAAATGTTACTATAGTATTCGATCATTGTAAGAAAATCACTCCAGTCTCAAGAGGCACTCCAGCGTCAGAGGCCACTCCGACCTCTTAAGGCACTCCGGCTTCAAAATGACACTCCGGCTTCAACACACTCAGTCCAGCTCCAGCTTTTTAGGGTGCAAAGACACTCCAACAGCAGATTCCATGTCGTTCTCAAACGGCATTCTGGTATCAAAATACCACTCCAGCCTCAATACGCACTCCGTCTTTAACATGCCACTCCGGCCTCTAAACCACGCAAACCACTCCGCCTAAAACCACTCTTGACTCAAACAACTCCGACAATAAATGTATGAAAGGCACTCCGCATTCAAAGAAGCCACTCCGCCCTTACATACCACTACGGCCTTTCAAACACAAAGCCACATCGCACATCAGACTCTCCGTCCAAGGTGAGACATCACACTCCATCCAAGTAGACTAAGAACACTCTCTGTCAAAAAGAACTTCGGACTCACAAGACTCTCTGTCCAAAATGAGAGGAATGTCACCCCAGCAAAGCCACTCCGTCCAAGGAGACAATAGAGCACTCCAGACCAAAAAATCACCTTACAGCCAATCCACTCCGTCCTAGGATTTAAGGAAGCACTCCGGCTCACAGACCAAAGAACTTCGGACAAGCTAATAAAATCACTCCGTTCAAAGGAGGAACACCACTCCGGCAAATAGACTCCGTCCAAGTAGGCAAGTTAAGAATCACTCCGAAAATAGGAAACACATGCACTACGGAGGCACTGGCAGCGCCGTCCAAAATAATAAATCTCTCCGTCCAGAATGAAGAAACACTCCGTCAATAGATACTGAGGAGCACTCCGGGAAAAAGACAATTGCACTCCGGAGGAAGTAAGCTGCCCCACTCTGGAAAAATACACTCCAGTTGTATGAAAGTAAGTCACTCCGTCCAAAGAGAGGATAATCACTCCGGTAAAACCACTCCGTCCAAGGACTAAAAGTACACCTCATAAATGAACACGTGCACTCCAGAATGACGCGTAGAATTACATCTACCAAATTGAGTTAAATCATTCTGTCCAAAAAGAGAAAGAGCACTCCTTCCAAGGAGCCAAGGAGGAGTACTCCGGATAAGGGATATACACTCCGGGAACACTATGCTCCATCTAAAAAGAAATAAAACAATCACACCATCAATTCGAGCACAGGCGCTGCATCTAAGGCACTCCGTCTTTACACATAGTCCATCCATGAAGCACACTCCGTCTTTTAAGAATACTCCGTCAATTGCAACAAGATAACCCAGCTTTTCACTCCACAGCATCAACCGATAAGCTCCATCGTGCAATGACATTCCTGGTGCAGCAATCATCACCCTTGATACTTATTTTTAATTTCCTCCGAACATTATCAATTATGAGGTTAGCAATATGAGTAGGGGATCTTCCATTGGCCTCATTAAAAGTTCTTCGGTTTCGTTCATACCATATGAAGTAAACTGCTGCAGCAAGAATGAGCCTAAAGGGGAGTGACATGGCATTCTTGCCATTCCAATTTCAAGAAATCCACTCAATATTTCTCTTCCATTCCAGGAAAGGCCAGGTTATCTCAGCCTGATGACAGAGAGTGCTCCAGACCTCACTTGAGAAAGGACATTTAAAAAACAGATGATCATGAGATTCTCCAGTATTCTTACATAGGATGTAAAAGTTGGCTAGATTCACAGATCTCCCCATTCTATCGAGCATGGACAGCTTGCCTAAGATAGCAAGCCATAAAATGAAAGCATGAGAGGGAATATGAGATGGACCCCAGACAATAAAGGACCATTTACATTTGGTCGCAGTTCCTTGGAAAATGCGGTAAGCTGAGCGGGTGGAAAAGATTCCTTTGGGATCAGCAGTCCATCTGATTGTGTCATTCCTATCTGGGTCAGGGCAGTAATCTGGCATGCCGTCAATAATCCGATCCACTTCCATATCATATTGGTTCGGCCACCTCCAATCACCATTTACCACTATCGACGCAACCTTTGTGTCCCAAGGTAGTCCAGTCACAATCATCAGCCTAGAGGAATATAACTCAGCAAGGGGGCCTTTCGGATGCCAGTTATCAAGCTATAAAAAGGTATCAACCCCATTTCCAATACGATATTGGACATAAGGCCGAATAGCATATCAAAGTTTTAACATTTTCCTCCAACACTAGGAAGTGTTGGTTGGCACCTTAATGGTCCAAATACACCTATCCTTTAATCTATTTACATACATCCATGAGACCCAGAGAGATTTGGGATCCTTTGTAATAATCTTCCATAACAGATGAGATATCAGGGCTTTGTTAGAGTTTTGTAAATTTTGAATGCCAAGACCACCTTCAGATCGACACTTGCAGACATGCTCCCACGCCACTTTAGCTGTTGAGCCCCCCGTAATGGATTCGTGCCACAAGAAACGACGGATATAACCTTCCATGATTTTCAAAATAGATTTGGGAATAATAAAAATAGATGCCCAGTAGAGATGAATCGACGAAAGGATAGACTGGGTCAACTGTAATCTGCCCCCAAATGATAGAAGCTTGTTGGTCCACGAATTTATTCACTGCCTAACTCGATCAATTAAAGCCTTACAATCTGCCACCGACATCCGTGAAGTAATGAGGGGAACCCCCAAAAACTTGATAGGAAGATTCCCCAATTTGAAACCAGTTACAATCTATAGCTCCCGGATTAGTCTATCATCAGTAGAGCAAACAAAAAATTCACTTTTGTTTTTGTTTGCAGATAGCCCAGATACTACCTTGAATTCCTCAAGGCATTCATGAAGAAGACGGACTGAATTGGCATCTGCATTGGAGAAGAGGATCAAGTCATTAGCAAAAGCGAACATAATAGTTTTTGTTCTCTCGCATTTCGAGTGATAATGGAACTCCAAACTACGCCTAGCCTTTATCTTAAGGATCCCATTCAACACATCCATAGCAAGGACGAAAAGATAAGGAGATAGGGGATCTCCTTGTCTCAACCCTTTAGCACCTTTAAAGAACCCCACAGATTCACCATTAATGTTAATGGAGAAGGCGGTGGTCGTGATGCATTGTTGGATCCACAAAATCATCTGAGGAGGGAAATCCATTAATTCCAGAATAGCGATAAGAAAATCCCAATGCACGGAATCATAAGCTTTCATAAGATCAACTTTCATAGCACACCGCAGAACACCCTTTCGGGAATGATAATTATGCAAGAGCTCCTGGGCGAGTAGAATGTTGTCGCAAATCCTCCGTCCAGGAACAAAGGCCGTCTGGCAGCAATCTACCAGATAGGGGAGAACATGCTTGATCCGATTGGCAATTATTTTTGATATGATTTTATAAATAACATTGCAACAGGATATGGGTCTAAAATCACCAACCTTAGAGGGGGATTTAACCTTGGGGATTAAACTAATACATGTGGCATTAACTTGTTTGAGCAGTCTACCATG
>JAOVVI020014374.1:0-11532 GCA_028571085.2 Nepenthes alata | reverse complement strand
AGAAAGACACAATTTTTACGTGGAAAACTCCCTAAGAAAGGAGGGAGAAAAACCACGGGACACAGAGTCCGAAATTTTTACTATCAGCAGTTGATTGGTTACACAAACCCCAAATCCATTCTAACTTCCTACCAAGGGTTTTGTGGGAAGGGAAGTGGTAGATAGATCCTGTTAGGTTTGGTCACTCCCTTATGAGTAGTTAAACAAATGGACGCGTCATCGGAAGATTGCATAGAATTTGTGTGAAATTTGGAGTGCTACAAACTGGCTACAGCAAATGACCAGAGTGACCAATTTGTTGGAGTGGGCAAATATCTAAGAGACCGATTTGCTGAATTGACCATTTGTCGAAGTGGGCAAATGTCAGAGTGACTATTTGCCGGAGTGAGCAAATCTTGGAGTGTTTGCGCGCGCGACAAATGACCAGAAGAACAGTAGGAATGCTGCTCTTGGGCAAACCGAAAGCAGGAGGTCGATCGGCTAGACAACAAGGAGGTTGCCCTGCCAAATAGCAGGACGGCTAGTTGGGTGGCCGGGCTACAAGAAGCTAGCTAGATAGGTTGACCGGTTGAGAGAAGAAGTCAGCCAATTAAGCTGAGATGAGGCCGACCAAGGGCGCTAATACAAAGGGCTATTAGGCAACGCCAGTTCATAGGAATCGATCTGGCGAAACTGGTAAATAACTTTGTAGAGCGAGCACTAGGTTGTGAGGAGTAGGTGGCAGGCTTTTCAGAGTAGGTAGTTGACTTTCAGAGTTAGTAAACCGACTTTGTAGAGTATGCGCCGTTTATACAGAGCAGGTTGACTTACAGTGCACGCGTCCAAGTTGGCAAAGCATGCGCCTTTCGGGAAACGCAGGAACTGGTGAAGACACAGAAAATGATGTGACGGATCATCAGTAAGATCAGGTCAGGTGAGCAAATGGGATTTGGAGTCGGCGTCATTATAAAAGTACATCAGGCGCTTTAGAAGAAGGTGTGCGTAAACGGCGTGTGGGTGAACCGTGTGTAGAACAAATGGTGGAACAGAGCAGAGTTAAGTGCGAAAGGAAACCCTCACCGATCGCCGTTTACCACCACACTTATAAAATCAAAGTGAGTAGAGAGCACTGTCAGTGAGAAGAAAAAGATGAGAAAAATAGAGAGAAAAAGAAGGAAGAAGAGTTGGAGATCATTTTCTTGTTTTGTCTCGAGTGTCTTATTGGTATTATGTCTCAGGGGTTTTTGTAAGTGACTTCACATAGTGGATTTATTTTCAGAGTTTGTCCCGTAATTTTTTTCTTAGTTAAGAAGGATTTTCCACGTTAAAAATCATTATACATTTTTTGTATTCCTTGTGATCACATTCTTGGTGGCTGATGGCCGACGTGGAGGTTTGAGTTTTTCCACTGCGATCGGGTTATGTGTGAATTTGGATGTAGAACCCCAACAAGCCATGCTTTAGTTATCTACGTTAATACATTGGCAAATCTTGCATCGTTTTCCTTATCCATATGGTGCCAAAAATATCGTTCTTGGACAAAAAAAGGGTGCAATCTCAGCCAAAAAATGTCCCACAAGGCCCCCACTGTGTAGTTCTTCTATAATACATAGATAAAGGGAGCCCTCAAGAATATATAGTTGGTTTCCATTAAATAGAAAACCATTAAGCTTTGTGAAGACCATGTTGAAGGCACCGTTGGTGATGATGATGCTGAAGTAAGGATTGGCCTAATAATGCTAAGGGGAGTAAGTCGACCTAATCATTTCATAAGATGAAGTTTAAAGAAGGTAGGCCTCGTGGCTAAGGGCGTCAATGAATTTGTTTGTCACTCTGAATATATGCTTGCGAACACAAGTGTATTCTTGGAGGAATGAACCCACTTATCATGTCAGAAATTAAGTTTCTTCCGAGATTGGATGTACCAAAGAGCATTGTGGCTTGGGAGTAAAATAAATTATTTGTGCATCAAGTAGCACCTTTAGAATGGAAGTGCCTAGACAATCGCATGTATAGAGTAGTACTTCTTGGTAGCATTTAATTTTTCGCTGAAGATGGACATTGGGTGGCCTCGTTGGTCGAGGAATAGAAAGGGAAAGATAAAACACAGAATGACTAAAAAACTGCATCAAATGGAGATCCAAGAAGAGTAAATTTTCCTTGTTGTTTAGCCATAATCCCTATTGCCGAGGTGATGAGGAACCAAGTAAGAAGAATAAAAATTTAGGAAAAGAAAAATTAAAAACACGATAAGAAAAGAAATGGACTGAGTTTTAAGCTTAACCAAATCTGTATTTCTCTATTCCTGAATTTAAGTTTCACTTTCAACCATAATGAGATTAAATAGAATATATAATTTATCAAACAACTATCAAAATTAAAGTCTAACACACCCTTATCTTTCAAACCAAATTAATTACAACAAATTTACAACTTAAATGGTAGCTATTAATTAAAATATTTTTCACCTAAAATATTATTAACTAACTAATAAATAAATATTATCAAAATATCTCCTCGGCCAATAAAAGCGGGGTGACTTTGTACTTTAAGTGGGTTGCTTTACTGGTGGCCATGCACTGCATCATCTTCCTTCGGTGAGAAGGAACTCATCTGTGAATTTATATTTTTTGTTGTCATAGTATCAAGTTAAATCTTACATATTAAAGATTGACTTTGTGTTGATGCGAGGAGGAAGTTTAATATTATAAGTATTGTTAGTCATCATTTTAAGAATTGGAAAAGCATCAATATTTTTCTCCTTGAATTTGTTGTAAATACTTGAGGGAAACTACTCTTTTTGTAAAAAGACCCATAAAAGATCTTTAAAAACTCTAGCCCATTGATGAACATTGGTCATCCTTTCATATATTGCATTATTCTCTTCAAGCTTTTTTCATACCTCTTGATAAATTTTAGCCATGGACGGTACAAAGTCTTTGACCTTTTTAGATAAAGAAAGATTCAAAATAGGAGTAAGATCTAGATGATGTAATGATGACTTATTGTATAATGTTTCAAACAGACTTATTTCAGTGGAGCAATTAATTACATAATTATAAAAAAAAAACTCACATGTGAAAAAACAAATCCCATTATTTGGCTCAGTTTGAAGATAATACTCGAAGAAACCTAGTATCCCTATTTGAAACAATGATCCTGAGGATACTATGAAGTCTCTTAACTTCAAAGCGATCAACAATAACAAAAATGTAATCATTACCCTTTTAAGTTCTAGGCGATCCAACTATGAAATCCAAGCCAATATCCTCCCATGGGGCCTTCGAGATAGGTAAAAGTGTGTAAGCACTAACGTTTTACACTTGGCTTTTATGTTTGACATATCTAATACCTATTTATAAAATAAATCATGTCATAGAAAAAGAGTTAGCTAAGAATATTTTTTCCCTATTTCTTAAGATGGTCTTGTCTCTTTCGATGTGCCCTTTCAAATCTCATGCATTCAATTCTTTAATAAGATATTTTTCAAAAGAACACTTAGAAATAGATGAGCAATTTCTTTTAAAGAAAAAAAATTCTTGTAGAGAATAGTTATCGTGGGACCCTCTTGGCAAATTTTCTAAATTTTACCAAAGTTTTTATTACCATCATACATGTCTTTGATTGCTACAAAACCATCCAATTGAAGATGCATGAAATTAAGAAGGGTCACACACCTAATAAGGGCATTGACCACTTTATTAGAACTCCCACTTTTATATTTTAAGATAAAAGTATATTCTTGTAAGTAAAAAACTCACGTAACATATTATCTATTCAAGTTATCTTTTTAGTTGATGTGCTTAAGTACTTCATGGCCCGAATTTAAGATAAACTTCCTTTGAATTAAATAAGAACACCAAGTTTGGAAGTATAGAACTCCACGTCATAAATTGAATGCATCTTTTTGGTTTCATTAAACTTTTTGGTAAAGAAAGTATTGTGATTTCCTTTTTGGCTAAGAACTTCACCAATATCTATATAATAGGCATTACAATCAATAATAAAAATCTATTTAAAATCCGATGAGTTATGGATGGGTGCATTGGATAATTTGCCCTTTGTAAGTTGTAAGCTCTCCTCGGCCTCCTTTGTTCATTTGAAGTTAACCTTTTTCATGCATTCTATCATTGGAGTAGCGATAATATTGAATTTTTTAATGAATCTGTGGTAGAATAAAGTCAATCCATAAAAACTTCGTAACTTATGTAAGCTCCTCAGTGATGACTATTCTCAAGTTATTTTGACTTTATCTTAAGCCATATAAATCATTGTAAAAGTTAGAATAAAGCTTAGAAAAGCTAAGCTATTGGTCATAAAAAAGCACTTCTTGAGATTTTCATATAATTTTTTGACCTCTTAAAGAGGTAAAAACAACCCTCAATAGTTGAATATACTCATCTTTGTCACAATTATAAATAAGAATATTATTAAAATAAATAATAATAAATTTACTAATAAAAAGATGAAAAACTTGATTCGTTACCCTCATAAAGGTGATTGGCACATTGGTGTGACCAAATGACATAAAAAGCCAATCATACAATCCTTCTCTTGTTTTAAATGTGGTTTTCTACTTATCTCCTATTTTAACTCGAATTTAGTGATAACTACATCTAATGTTAATATTAGACAACTGTGATGTCCCACATTGGATTGGAAGGGGGCACGAAGCGCGTTCTTATATAGGCGTGGATACCCTTCTCATAGAGACGCGTTTTGAGGGCGGTAGAGGCCGTCTGCCAAGAGCAAAATCGTGCGGAGTCTGTGTGGCTGCCAAAGCGGACAATATCTCTATGCGGGTGCCTGGGGGCGTTACAAGAACACTTTTGAACCCACACACTTGTCAAACATATCGTTAATCCATGAAATTAGAAATCAATATTTGATCATAATACAGTTGATAGTACGATTATTAATGCACACTCTACACAATTCATCTTTATTTGGAGTTAACAAAGCCAAAACTACACATAAACTCATACTTTTCCGAATATAGTGTCGGGGTCGGAAGACCCGGATCCACCAGATCCGGCAGTAGTAAAGAACCTGAACCCTCCGTCATCGACAGCCACCATTTAGTATGAACAATGAATAAGAGATGCACATCATTTTTTACGTGGAAATTCCTTCCTAACCGAAGAGGAAAAACTACGGGACACATGATCAACCAATAAATCTACTATGTAAAATGGGTTACAAATCTCCGATATGGAGTATTCGCTACACACCCGAGAATAACCAAGAAAATCCTCTCCGAAGTAAACAGGAAACACTCTGCTCTTTTACTCTCTATTTTTCTTTCTTCTCTCTCTCACTGGTGGTGCACTCTTCTCTTCATTTTATAAGTGTTGGTGAAACGACAGCCCGCCGTTTTACCCCGCACATGGCGGCCGGCAAACAGTGCCCCTGGTGTTGTCTCCCGCACCAGCCCGGTCACCACTCTCGGCACACCTCCGGGCCACTCTCTTGGCCCTATCGGTCTTCTGCCTCACCGGTCTGCTACTCCGGAAGCTCCTGGTGCTCATATATATAGACGTCCAGACTCCACTTAATCTCATCTGTCAGCTGATCATCTTACAGATAATAGGTACCACGTATTCACCAGTTCCCGAGCTTCCTACAGGCCCATGCCCTACAGACGGCGCATGCTCTGCACTGTGCAGACGCGTGCTCTGCAGCCCAACTGTCCACCTATCGACCAATCCTGGAATGACATCTGTCCACTGCCAGCTACCACTTTCCATAGTCTCCAAGGCCCAGTTACTCAGCCGGTCAACTTCTCGTTGACCGTTTTCAGTGCCATCCGGTCAACCTCCCTGTTGACCGTCTTCTGTTGCCCGTTCGCCATCCAGTAGTGCTCCTGCAGCCCTCAGACGGTCAACCTCCTGTTGACCGGATTCAGCTAGCCGTCCACCGGTCAATCTCCATTAACCGTCCACTATTTCCTCCGATCAACGAGACCTCTGGATTTGTTCTTTATAAATCTTCCGATGACAAACCAGTTTAACGGGTTACCCACAAGGAAGTGACCAGACCTAATAAACTTTTTCTCACGACCTTGTGGGAATACCTTCACCATTTATCCGGTGACCGTCATCGCCTGCCTTCCGGCCACATTTTCCACAACTGGGATCCCGGCGTCAGCTCCGCCCTTGGCCCTGTTGGCTCCGCCCTTGGTCCTTCTGGCTCCACCCTTGGCCCTGCTGGCTCCGCACTTAGCCCTGCTCAGCTCCGCCCTTAGTCCTACACAGCTCCGCCCTTAGTCCTACACAGCTCCGCCTTGGCCCTGCTCAGCTCTACCGTTGACCCTGCTGGCTCTGCCGTTGGCCCTGCTTGTTCCGCCGTTAGTCCTGCTCAACTCCTCCCTTGGCCCTCCTCCGTTGGCCCTACGGGCTCCGCCCTTGGCCCTCTGCCGCTGGCCCTGCTGGCTCCACCCTTGGCCCTACACAGCTCCGCCCTTGGCCTTGCTCACTCCGCCGTTGGCTCTGATCAGCTCCACCCTTAGCCCTCCGTCGTTGGCCCTGCTGGCTCCACCATTGGCTCTCCACAGCTCCGCCCTTGGCCCTGTTGACTCCGCTGTGCTTTTTACAGTTCCATCCAGTTCCACACTAAATGGCAAACTCTTCCACGATGACACTAGATACACTTCAACCGTCGCAGACCTCGGCGGCTCCACTTCTGCGGTACTTCACTCGGCGGCTCCACTTCTGTGATACTTCACTCCACTCTAGCAGTAGGTCAGCACCTTTGCAGTAGCCCTTTCCGGTCAGCACCCTCTGTAAGCAGCCCTTTTTGGGCCTGGGTCGATCTCAGTATCAACAGAGACTTGACCGTCTCTGATACCACTTGTTGAGGTCGAAAGACCCAAATCCACTAGATCCGACAACAGCGAAAAACTCAAACCCCCTATGATTTTTCCCTCTTCGGTTGGGAAGGGGTTTCCACGTAAAAAATGCTGTACATCTCTTGTTCCTTGTTCCTACCAAATGGTGGCTGTCAATGATGGGGGGTTCGAGTTTTTTGCTGCTACCGGATCTAGTGGATCCGGGTCTTCCGACCCCAACATATAGTCCATTTTTTATTAAGTCAACTACCTGTCAATTCAACTTCTCACACTGTTTTAGGCTTATTTGGTAGTAAGCCTTGTTTGGAAGAATTGACCTAAGAATGAGGTCAATTTGATATTAGATGTCCCTTAACGAGGGAATCCCATTGAAAGCTTTTTGAGCATAATGTCACCGAATTCTTTCAATAGCGGCTAGCTCACATGGAGCACTAATGAGCTTCTCATTTTATTTTGTGACTAGTTGGTAAACAATCCTATTTTCTTTACTTTCTTTTATAAACTTTGATATGGAAAGAAAATTACTATCTCTTCTCCGGGTGATTTGGGAAATTTTTCTTCTAAGTATGATAAAAGAAAAATCTCGACCTTTCCTATCCTAAAGGTATACGTATTCGTTTGATTGTTGTGTGTCGCTCTTCTATTGCATTGCCATGTCTCCTTAGAAGTATATGACATACATCCATAGAATCACATCATATTATATCTTGTCTTGACAATTTTTCTTTAATAAAAAATAAAACTAGCTAGCATTTAGTAACCTTTATCTCATTTTCTTTCTTAAGCCATATGATTCGATAAGGCCTTCGATGTGGTTTGGTTAGAAATTTAAGTTTGTCTACCATGTCTTACAAAGCAATATTTTCACAACTTCCTCTATCGATTATAATGGTACATGCTTTTTTAAGAGTATTGCACCAAGTTTTGAAAATATTGGAATGGAGCCAATCTTCCTCTATTTCGACCTTTAGAGTGGAGAGAACCTTTTGTATTATACGGCTTTTTCCTTCTTTTGGTTCAATTTTCACTTGTTTGATTTCTTCTTCTCCATCATATTTTCACTTTATCATGGTCATCACAGAACTCTTTATCAATGAGGTTAACACGAACTTTCACTTACCTTTTAAGACAACTGGAGAATTGATAACCAATTTGGCTACACTTAAAGCAAGCATTGAAGTTGTTAGTACAAATAAATTTATTCCCATCACGAGATGTTGGATTTGTATCTTCTCAAGGAGCACCACAAGAATTAGGAGCATCACCTCCATATAAAGATTCGCCTTTTAGAAGGTAAGAGTTTCGATTCTCAAACCTTTTGCCTCCACGAGAGAGCCTAACCTTCACTTTTAATAATATTTGGTATGCATTGTTGAGCCTTCATAATCGGTACATCTCTACTTCATTGCGGTTAGGGTTTCGCAATCTTCCAATGAATTTTACTACAAGATGCTCTTTATTTTTGTGAAGATCATTATGGGCCATGAATTTATAAAACTCTCTAATATATCTCATTATACTTTTAGCATTTTGATGAATATTATTGAATTGAAAGAAAACCATTTGAGAGAACTCTATCAAAAGAAAATTTTCTCTAAATCTAGATTTTATTTTCTCCCCAAAAAAAATCTTTGGTTTTCATTCGTGAAGCCTCATTTCTTGAGTTTTGTCCCACCATGCCGAAGTAAAGCTACAAAAACTTATAGCAATGAGCTTCACACAATAATTTTTTGTCATCTCCTCATAGTTAAAGAACTTTTCAATGATACTATGCCTTTCAAGATAATCTTTAAGTTAAAGGTAATCTTAAAACTCTAGTAAGTCGATCTTTATATGGTTAAAATCATGATAAAACATCCTTTGTGAATGTCCTCTTCAGTAGGCGAAACAATTTGTCACAATTTCATCACCAAAAGATCCATAACTTGAGCTCCATTTCCAAATGATGAGAAACCAAGTAAGAGAATAAAAATTTAAAGAGAGAAAACATGAAAGCCCAATAAGAAAAAAAAGGAGTGAGATTCAAACTTTACCAAATTTGTATTTATCTATTTTCAAATTTAAATTTTACTTTCAACCTTAATTAGGTTTAATAGAAGATATAATTTATTTAACATGTTTCAAAATTAAAATCTAATATATCCATAATACAATAACTTTTCAACCAAATTAATTAAGATAAATCTATCACCTAAAAAATAACTATTAATTGAAATATCTTTCATCTAAAATATTATCAACTAAATAAAAAATAAATATAATCAAAATATTTTCTTAGTGGACAAGAATAAATAGGCTTTTACTTTAAGTGGGCAGTTTCATTCGTGGTAATAAATGGTCACAAAAGGATGAGATAATTTTTTTAAAAGCACTCCCCTATAATGCTATAATGCAGGGAGCCTCTGTTATATATTTTCAAAATTCAGGGGATAGAGTCCCACAATGAAATGAAATCCAACTTTGAAATAAGGGTTTACATATATAAGATTACATTTAGCAGCATCATGTTACTTGTACAGATGCATCCCTGTGTTTAGGGACACTTGGACAACGCTTGTCAGTCCAATAATTTTTGAGCAACCTCATACACCGAGCCACCCTTTTATTTTCCGATGAATTACATTTAGCCTGATTAGACAACTTAATTACCTCTCTCTGGAGAAATCAAGCTATTAGCCTACCGTCCTATGTAATGAACTCCCAACAAATAAAATGCCTCGAAGAAAAAGGGTTCTAAGTGAAATTTAAATAAAATCATGTGTGCATGCTTTATTCTTCTTCTTCTTTTTCTTCTTCTTCTTCCAATATCAACTTGATCAACTTGTCCCTGAGTCATCGGAAGAAACCGTTTTCCGGCTTGTGTTAGCGTAAGCGTCTTGAGATTGCTGGTCCTTAGAAGCTTTGGTTTTGAGAAGATGGGGCTTGATCTTGTCAACATCGGATAACCGAACTGGCTTCAGCAAAAACTCTTCTGCTCCTTCTTCTAAACACCTGCATTTCCTCCCATCCAACATTATATTTATATATACAGAAATAATGATTACGCAGCATGGAATAGTTGTTCCGTTGGAAAAATAATTTTGATAGTATGAAGGTTACAATTTTACAAGTTATGGTGGCGGTGGGCGGTGGAGGTGCTTGGGTCGGAGTCAATATGGAAAAGTGAAAAGGGAAATTGTGAAGAGTTGAAGATTTGCTCACAAGACCTGTTAATCCTCGAAGGAACATTCTCAGAAGACATGATCACGACTGGTATGTCTTTCAGATTTTCTGATTCCTGCAAAAAATCAGTAAGACATACATATATATATATATCTTCGATTTTATTAGGCAAAAATTCAAAAAAAAAAAAAAGCATAGGAAGAAAGAATTCCTAGAAGCTAAATACAATTGCAGAATATTATATTTGTAGAATATTCTGTTAAATTAACTCTCTTGGTCTGTGTAGTTTTTTTTTAGTGAATAAAATTGGGTAATAATATGGAAAATTATGTGGAATGGCAAATTATATAACTTTTGTCAGAACGATAAACAAATTGTAAAAATTATATGTGAAAAATTGTAGAGGACTTGGAAAATTTGGAGTTTTATTCATCGATTTTAATTCCATAATTTTATTCTGAAAAATTGTGAAAAACCATACAAATCATGTATTACTTAAATGGGAGATGTTATTTGCCCTATCCCTGTTAACCATCTACAACTCCTCTCTTCATATATATAGGGCTTATTAAGTTTTAAAAAATAAAAAATAAATAAAAGAGGCTGTAAATATAGAAAAAAAAAATATATAATTTAAAGAACGAGACTTTTGTTCTTCTGAAACCCTCTAAATACCAAGGCTTTTTAACTTTAAGAATTTGAAAATCTTGCTGCTTTTAAGAAGAAGTAAGACAATACTTCTTTTATTTAAGCTACAGAATTAAAAAAAAATCTAACACCCGATGCAGCATTCTGCCCAACAAAGTCATGTAATTTTTATATGGCAAAAATTTGATTAGGCATATTCTTTGTTTTTCATAGTATTTACCCCCTTCCCTTCCCTGTTTGCCTATCAATTGTATTTTTGAACAGGTTGCCCAACAATTCATCTGTGGCCCCCTTGCCTATTTTCCCACCAATTCTTTATTTTTCAATTTCTGTCTTATATTTTCCCATATTATTTAATTTATGTAAAAATGTTTTCTCTCACAGGAAGGCATATCAAGCCTAGGAAGTGAAGCCGAAAACAGGCAAGAAAAAACACAGTGTGCTTACCTTGATTTTCCTGAGGAGATCGAAGCCAGTCATTCCAGGCATGCAGTAATCTGTTATGATCAAATTGACTTCCATCTCCTACAACATAATCATATATAATTAAGCTAATCCCAAAAAACAAAATAATAATAATAATACATATATATGGTAATTGTATGGTCAGATCAGACAGTTTTAGCAATAATCACATTTTCATTTTTTCCCTATTTCATTTTCAATTAGCATTTAATTTAATTATATGTTTTATAAGATATTCAAGATTTTATTAAATTAAATATAATTTGGCATCACCTAATACACGTGAGATGTTAAAAATATATATATATCCACTGGACAGTTACTTTATTTATCAAATATTACGTACATGCAAGCTGTCTTTTACCAAAAACAGATTATGGGAAGTAGTGGGATGGATGTCTTTTGTGGTAAAGCAAACTTTGTAGCAGAGT
>JAOVVI020014373.1:410-11532 GCA_028571085.2 Nepenthes alata | reverse complement strand
CACGAGGAAAAAGAACCAGCTTTCTTTCCTCCAAAAACCGCCGCTCTCGTCCAGCGATCTTAGTGAGCCACTCTCCGAAGTGCACAAAAGGAGCCGAAGTCTCCTCTAATCCTCACTCGCATCCCTTGCATACAAACATTCGTACACTCCACATCATGTTTACCTTCACGCCTGCATTGTTCTATTCTCTTAAAAAAATTACTAATTGGAGTGTTGGATGATAAATTGGGGAGTGAGTTTCGCCAAACCTCTGATCTCTTCTTAGCTATTTGTGGTGTGCAAGGCCCTGGTTGAGAAATACGGAGATTGGACCCGTTCGAGTTCGACCCGACGCGAAGAATTCGAAGGCTCCCTAATTCGCGCGGTAACCGGGACCCCAAAGATGCATCAATATCTAGTGTTTTTTCCTTATTGTTGCAAATTTGGGTTGGAAGAAGAGAAGGAAGATAGTGGAACGAATGAAGGGATGAAAAAAAACGAACAGAGTAAACAACTTGGAAATCTAAGATAAAAGAACAAGAACAGAGAGATAGTAGACAGTGAAGAATAATGTTCCAATTATATTTGAATGAGTCTGAATTGTCCTGAAGTATACAACTTATATAGAGGAAAGATATTTGATTCCATATCAACATAACTGATTTTAGTTCAACAGAATAACTCATGTCTATCCAACTAACTATCCATCAAGTAACAATTTCCATAGTATCCCCCTTCAATATGGCTTGTTAATATTATGAACACCCATCTTATGCAGTAAGGAATAAAACTTGGCAGCTTGAAGTGATTTAGTCAGCAGATTAGCAAGTTGATTAATTGTAGATAAAAGGTGCTGAGTTCTGAGTTCTGACCATCCTAGATTGCATCCTTTCCCTCATGACATGGAAATCTATTGCATACTTTCCCTCATGACATGGAAATCTATTGCATCCTTTCCCTCATGACATGGAAATCTATCTCAATACGATATGTTCTTTCATTAAAAACAAAAATAGCTACTATATAAAGTGCTACTTGATTATCACTGTATATCATAAATGGAAATATCAGCCGATATGATTGTATAGTTGTTGTGGATTGGTATTAGAATCCCCCGATCCAATATTTTTTGATACCACAATAATATTGTAATATGTTTCTGTATCGGCCGACAAAACCGACATATCTGTCGGTAAAGCAACTTGACTATTGCTGTGCTCAAGATAGTAGAGATTGCCACTAAACTTCCCAATTGTCATCTTAGTAAACAGGTCTTGAATGAAGCAAGAATTTGACAAAAAAAAAATCAGACAATAGTGTTGTCTATTTATAAGTTTGCTGCCAGATATTAGATTGAATGAAAATAAGAAACACATAAGATTTCTGTTAGATTCCGTTGAACCGAACTCTAACATATCCAATACTTGTGACAGGAGCTAATGCTCCACTTGGTGGTTCTACAGTAGCATTCACAGTAGATAGGACATTTGTGAGATGAGAAATGGAGCATATCATGTGAGAGGTGGTTCCAGTGTCTATAATTATTCAGGAAGATGGAATTAGAGAGCTAGAAAGGCTAGTAAGTTTACCTGAAAAGGCTGAAGTGGAAGGCAACTCAGATTGTTCCGTAGGCATCCACTGCAGACTCCTACTTGATTGACAAATGATTTTGGCAAAATAGAGACAAATGATGGTAAGCGGGATTGTAATTGAGGGTTTAAGAGGCTGAAAATTTGTTGACACTGCTCAATGGTGATAGTGAGATGAGAAACCATTCAACATTTCTTATGTAACAGAACCAGAGACTTGATGAGATGATGGTTCTTGCTTCCTTTTTCCTCTTCCCTTTGTGAACCTAAAACCAACTGGGAATCCTTTAAGTATAGCATTTCTCACAAATATGACCTATATTACCACAGTAGTTGCACATAATCTGATTCTTTCCAGGGGCCTGACCATATTGATTACTGCTAGTTGATTTTTGTTTAAAATTTCCGCCAAAAAATGATTGGATGGCTCTACTATCAAATGTAGCAGCCTCAAAATTCATTTATCATAGAAACTACCTCTCTTCTTGAAGAAAAAGTGCAAATTGACTGGCAACATAGGATACATTAGTAGAATTTGGCCTCGCATATTTTTATTATACATCATCTAGTCCCATCAAGAACTGCATAACTTGTGGTTCATATTGATATTGATTCTCATATTCAGGTTTATATTTAAATAGCTCTTCCCAAAGTCCCTTCAGCCTGTTGCAATAGCTACTGACCGAAACATGATTTTGTGAAATTGTGGATATCACCTGTTGTAGCTGGTAAACTATTGGTCCATTGCTTTTTCTGTACCTCTTTCGTAGTTTCAACCATATTTTCCTGGTGATCTCTACCTATGAATTTAAAATCCAAGATGAAACAACATTATTACAGCACCTCCAAATAGCAAATGGATCTGCTGGTGATGGCTTGATGATAGAGCCATCAATGAAACCTACATTATACATCACACTAAGAGCCATGGTTATTTCTCAACTCCATGTGGCAAATTTTCAAAGTAATATTGTTACCATAATGAAGAAAATAATTACCTTTTGGAACTTAAATTGGATGAAGTGGAGAAGTAAAAGATGATTTTGCAGCATGAATCTTTTCAGCAGCTATGAGTGGAAGTACTTATAGCTCTGATATCATGAACAACTTTGAAATCTAAGAAAAATAACAGAGAAAGAAGAGAGAGAATTAGGAATAATGTTCAAATTATATCAAATGAATCTGAATTATCCAGAAGTATGCAACTCATATAGCGGAAGGATAAAGAAAACAGAGTAGCAACCTTTGCTTCCATATCAGACTATCCAATTTTAGTTCCAAACAACATATCAACTAAAGTTTATCCAACTAACTAACTATTTCAATAAGTAACAATATGTGTAATAAATACCATTGCTTTCCTTTCCTTAGTTAGATTGTTATAAAGGAAAGGAAAGGAGCTTTTTTATTTGTTTCTTCTTCTAGGGGGAAGCAAAATGTGGCTAATAGGAAAATTTTCCTCTACATTCCAACCACTTCTTATCTATCAAAATCAAATATAGGAAAATGCTTTCTTTATTTCCTTTTTCCTTCAATTCCTACAATTTATTTAAATGAAACCTGGTATTAGATGGCCACAGTTTGGTCCTAAAACTTTTGCCTGATGTTTGCAGTTTCCAGCTTTGCGTAAGTTTGTCAAAATTGGCAAGCCTGTTTGGGGTACTTGTGCAGGTCTAATTTTCCTGGCAAACAAAGCTGTCGGTACATTCTCATCTGTATTCTAAATGTAGAATTTGGTCTGCATATATGTTCAGAAATTGTTGTTTTAGAAATTGCAAATGTATAGCTCCTATTTCTTTCTCATTTAATTGGTAGTCAATCGATATTCTTGCATTAGAAATGGATAGAAACATCAAATAGAAAGACTGAGGTTTTGTTTGGTTCAATGCATAGTTATGGTAATGCAATGTGATGAAGGATAAAATGTTATTGTCACACTATGTAATGATAATTACATTCATGTGGGAAAGGAGTGAGAATTACCTCAATGGGAGTATTGACCATTAGGGCCACAACATGAGAACTCCTTACAAAATTACCGAGGAAAGCAAAATACATCAAGACACGAACCCCAACTAATATGAAAATGACATTGAATTACATTTTTAAAATAGAGTAAGAAACTATCATTTGGAGTTAAATGAACATATATTAGCATTATACAAAATTGACAAGAGTATTATTTGCTATCGCTAATTGACAAGAATAAGACACGAACACTATCTGCTATTGCTAATTGACTCCCTATGTATCATTACTTTGAAATTGCAAAAACATGGTGTTAGCGGCAAGCAGACATGGTATTGAACATTTCCTTGCAATTTTCATTGCAGTTAGTAGTTGATTGCGGAAACCAAACTTAGCCTAATTTTAATTTATATTATCTGCTGGGAACATGATAATTGTAAGCAATAAATAAGTTGTTGAGCCAAGAGCCAAAAAGTTTCTCTGGCGTGAGTACTTTATAGTTGGGAGGTTGAGGGTTTGAGTTCCAGTGTGCTTGGCCAAACTCATATCCCCTCCTACGTAATTGTTTCAATAGGAAAAACAAAGGTTTTGAATGTTTGGATGCTTCTTTCCAGGACAGAAAGCTGGTGGACAGGAACTAGTTGGGGGTCTTGATTGCACAGTCCATCGGAATTTCTTTGGAAGCCAGGTAAAGTGCAAGTAGTTAGTAACTCGTATTTGCCGTTTTATTCAGAAAGATTTATGTTGTCCTGGAATGATTGATTTGAATTTCAGTTAAATTTTCTGCTGAATTCTGATTTACTTCCCCAATTAAAAAGATTTGATGAAGTTCTATCTTTGTACAGGACATCATCATAGGTCAAATTGTCAATAGGATAAATCAAGTAGAGACTTTGGTTTTTTGTATTTGTATACATGGTGGAATCTTATGGTTTATTACTGATTTGATTATTTGGGATTTATGATTTGAGAACAATGCAGCAGCATTTAACACAAATCTATAAGTTTGTTGTATGCATAAATTATTTATAGTTAGGAATGAGTTTTGAATATTGGCCACCTTTGTGAACTACCTTTTTATAGTTAGGAATGATTTGAGAACAATGAGTTTTGATTCTTCCATCGTGTTAAAGATATATGTAAGGTTGCAGGTGCTAGTCAATAGAGGCATTGCATGTGTTTTGTGTTATTTCTTATTCAGTTGCTCCAATTGTTGACTGTCACTTTTCTTTTGATTTTTTTTACAAGCTAAATAATACTCTTTATCCAGATTCAAAGCTTTGAGGCAGACCTGTCAATACCCCACCTTGCAGATAAAGAAGGTGGTCCTTCAAATTTCCGTGGCATCTTTATTCGTGCTCCAGCTATTCTTGAGGTTGGGCCCGAAGTTGAAGTGCTTGCAGAAGTTTCTGTTCCATCAAACAAAGCAACAAATTCAAATTCTTCTGATTGTAGCCAAGAGGTTATTCTTTTGGCTCCTTTCTTCGTTGAAGTATTGCAATTGAAAATAGATAGTCATGGTAGTTTTTGTTTATATGTCAAGTAATTGCTCTATATTTATCAGATCTTTTTGTGTGTGTGATCTCTGCGTGGTGTGCTGTTTACCATTGTTACCTGATTTTACTTCTGTTGTTTTCACTTTTTAATTGCTGTTTCAAATTTAAGATCATGTGCTGTCTATGTAGTGTGTTTGACTATGAATTCCATACTTGGTTCAATATTTGCTTCGTGCATTAATGTTTGTAAAGTGATTCAGAAACTCTAAATGAATTATCCGGTCCAGAAGCCAAAATTTAAGATTTTTTAAAATTTCTGAAATCTGGCTGCTTCATCTCCTCAGGAAAATGTTAATGCTTCTTCCCCATTGTGTCCATGTATAGGTATATTTTAGACAGGTGTAAATTTTGTACCTAGGAGAGATTTATTAGGTTTCCACAGTGTTGTCTAACCACGTAACTGTAGATCTACTAGCATGAATGCATGTGATCATGCCACAGATAAACAAGCAAAATTTCAAGTTATGAGTGAAATCTAAGAGCATTGTACTGTTATTTTGATGATATAGAGTTTATATTTTGATATGCATTTTTGTTATGGTATTCCTAGATATTAGGCTTCGTTATCCTTCTAATGGTTGAGATCAATTTAGAAGTGATAAATGATAGAGATTGAAGTAATGCTATAATGTGTAATTTTAATATTATCTTTTTCATATTATAGGGATAGATCCCAACCATTGGCAGGTGGTGTTTAGAAGGGACCGTAACAAACCCATTGGTACAACATTGTGCTTTCTAGGCTTTAGTTCTTAATAATATTTGGACAAACAAGTTTAACATACCTCAAGTGAACTAAGACCAAAGCACTGTTTTCCTCTCTGCACATCACATTTGTCGTTAGTTCTTATGCCTTAAAATGTTCACAAGAGTGTCAGCCTTAATGCAATGGTAGGATTGCTCTATTTCAGCATAAAGGTCAAAAACGTCTTTGCAACTTAAGGGTAAGGTTCCGTAATATTAACCCCCTCAAACCCACAATGTGCCCTTTTCTTTTTAGTGCTTGAATTCCCTCTTGCAAGCATTCCTTTATGTTTAATCGTCATGGCTCATGCTGAATTGTTGTTTTATTCAGTTGAATAAGGTGATAGTGGCTGTAAAGCAAGGGAATTTGCTAGGAACTGCCTTCCATCCCGAATTAACAGCTGACACACGATGGTTGGTATCTTCAATCATCCCCACACTCTTAGGCCGAATTAGGAACTTGGAAATTTTGAAGGAAAAAGGAAGTTTGAAGAAGATATTACACTTTAAACATTACACCTTTTTTTGCTAATGTTCCTCTGGTTTTTCATTTTCCTTCTTTTTATATTTTCCATGATCAAAATGGAGCATTACTGGTGCAGGCATAGTTACTTTTTAAAGATGGTGAGCGAGGTCGGAGAAGCCACTTCAAGCGTCGTTACAGCCAGTGGAGACTCGAGTGCCCCGGGAGAACATAAGTATGATCTACCTATATTCTTACCATAATAAACACTAAAGTGGGTTGCAGATTATTATGACTCCTCCCTCCTCTGGTTTACTCCAGCAACTTTTCTTTGATTTCTCAAGGTGTTTTTTATGTCTTCAAGATATTATTGCATATGGTAAAATTAGGGCAGTGGCTTTGTTTTGAAATCAGCTAATCATATTTGATTCTGATGAACAGGGTTCATACTAAAGATTAGGGTTTAGCTTATTCTATACGAATAAATATAAACAGCCATTCTCTCCAATAAAAAAAGGGTAAGGCTTCATACATTTAATCCTTTTCAGTCCCAAGATGTGGGTACATCATGCACTAAATCAAGTCTTTTTGTGTTATCTATTCAGAAAGGGTTAGAAATGAGTAGCAAGCAGAGCAGTATGAGCTTTTCATATAAAATTATGCTACTTATTTCATCTTCTTATAAGGAGTCTCAACCCACTTTTATGTGGGGCTCATTGAGATTTGCAAAAAAAGTAAAAAATTAAAATGAGCCTTGTTGGTTGTAGGTGAATGAGATTGCTTTTTTTTTTTTCTTTATTGTTATCATACAATGGTCATGCTGCAATTGACATTAGCTGGATCTGTGGTTGCATAGAAGTATAATTTCGTCCCAATTTTACTCCAAAAGAGTTAATGATTCCTTTATTTGATTGAAGCATTGAGAGAAAATTGGTTATTTTTAAGAAATTACAATGACCAAGGAGTATGCAGTTGTCAGTTGGCTGTTTATAGTTACTGCCCTTGTTGGGCATGTCCTAGTTGATGCCTGTGCAGGCCAGATTTAGTAGTTGTATGGTACACTAAGAATGGCAATTTCCATATATTCCAAGTTTTAATATTTGATTAATCAATTTTCTCAAATCAATTTAATAATGTGATATTTATTTTATTTCTATTTATGCTGGGTTTTGTTTGTATGTAATTTTTATTTTATTTATATTTTATTCATTTCAACAATTAAAAGTAATAATGGGGATTCGGAGTTGGTGTATGAAAGAATGACTCAAATAAGGGTTAGATTTTTATCTATGACTGAATTAATTCTTTAATAATAAAAACAGAGATCCTCTAGAAATTAAATGTATTAAATTTTTTTTTATTTCTTTATGGTATACCTATATATCTCTAATTTTCCTATTCTGGTTTGCTTATTTGTCCTTTCCCAATTCTTATATATTTGATTTTATTATTTTGAAATATTATCTTTTTCCCTATAATATATATTACAAATTATGTAAATGCTTTAATAAACATTTACCAAATTTTCTTAATTTATAATAAGTAATATAAGTTTGGCATTATTTATTTGATCAGAATCATCATAAACTTGTTACATTTAAGAGTGAAAATCTATCTTCTGCTCGCTTATATTCAAAAGCAGAGTTTATAAAATTTTGTCAAAGGTCAAAGCCAAAATTAAAATTTAACAGATTCTTCCCCCATCCACCCCTAGATTAATATATTTATTTAAGGCACTAGTTTTATAAAATCAGTACTCAATAAGGGCGATTTTGCATTTGATACAACATCATTTGCAATGGATTCATTATTTTAACTTCAATGAGTACTATTTCTTTTGACTAGTTTTATAATAAGTAAACATTACATCTTGACAAGTACCAAATAAAACTCTCCATATTTACTATAAAATTTCTTACGGGCATTGGACTCAAACCATTTAGCTAAGACATTTACGAAGTACCTGGAGAACCCTGCATTAGGAGGAGAGAGCTCGAAAGATCATACGATCCCTTTGAGTCAACATCGAATCCTTCGTCCCAGAAAAATAGAACTCAATTTGACTCAACTGATAGAAACCGAGTTGTTTTGGCTGTGATTCAGGGAACATCCAGACAGAAATAAGGAGGCGCAGTTTATACTGCACGGTACGAGTCTTAAAAGACAAGACGAAAAGATTTTCTACCTATCATAGGCAGACAGCCTGTCTGCCGACCTAGGACCCTCATAAACTACATACCTTCCATCCAAGTTCAGCTTTCTCAAATCAAACATCTCCTGTACATCAAACTTTGGTCCTGCAAGTTGAACATAATCAAAATTGCATACAAACAGAGACTATATTCAAATTCTTAAAAAGCTTCGACTCTTAAGATGAATTTGGGGACATAAGCCTGAGTTATTTCCACCCATGATTCTACGAGCAACAAGTTGAACACGCCCTCTAATAATTAGTAACGCCTGAAAAAATGAACAAATTTCTAGAGGGCAGATGTTCTAGTAAAAGAGAGCTTATACTTCATGGTGTGAAACAGATAAAGGACGAAAAATCGAGCGAGTATTAACATGCTTACCGGTGAGGTGAGTTGATAATCCGAATATGTGCAAAACATCCGATGCAAAATCCCCCTTCTTCCTTGTGTGTCATTTGAAAATTGAACCACCAATTATGTCAATAGCTAGCAATGGCAGTTTCTCCTCTTCAAAATTGCTTGATTGGGTTTCCAAATACCTGGGTCTCATCCAAATCTGTGTGTGTCCAATGCGGCATGCTTTCAGGACAGACTCCCGGGTAAAAATCAACCAAGAGAGAGGTTCCGAATGAACATGATGCACAACGAGCGAAGGAGCTTTGGGACATCATGCATGCTCGGTGCGGGTTGTAAGTTTGTTCTGAGTGGATAATTTTGGTATTGATTATCATTTTGATATAAAATTATAATAAATTGATATAAAAATGACTTTTCTTAACGGTGACAGAGGAGAAGGCTTACATAAAATAATCATAAACATTCTTCTTTAATAATAGTAAACGATTGGCATACAAACTCAAAAAATTTATATATGGATTAAAACGAACCTCCTGTCAGTGATACTTGAAATTTGACAATGACATTTCTTCATTTGATTTTGAAAATAACATTATAGATCAATAAATATATATCAGAATGCGAGTAGAAATAAAAATTTATTTACTCATTTTATATGTGGACGACATTTTTCTTGCATCTAATAATTAGAGTTTGTTGTATTAGGTAGAATAATTTCTCTCTAATAAATTTAAAATAAATGATACGGATTATGCATCTTATGTCATCGGGATTAAGATCTATCAAAATAAATTATAAAGTATTTTGACTTTATCACAAGAGACCTATATCTATAAAGTTTTAGAGATATTTGGAATGAAAAATTGTTTACCTAAGTGTGGCTCTTATTTTAAAGGGTAACAAGTTCGATTTAAAACAATGCCCCAAAAATAATTTTGAAAGATAATAAATGAAAAATATTTTATATGGTTCACTATTAGAAGCCTAATGTATGCTCAAATTTGGACAAGAATTGACATAGATTTTGCTAAAGGAATGTTGAATAGACATCAGACTAATCCAGTTATGGATCACTTAAGTACTTCTAAAAAAATGATGAGATATCTATAAGGTATCAATGATTATATATACAGACAGGCTAATAATCTAAAAATATTTGGCTACTCGAATTCAGACTTCATTTGATATATTGATTCATGCAAATCAACATCTAAACATAGCTTTATTTTTATTAGTGTAGTTATATCTTGGAAAAGTGCAAAGTAAACGCTGATTGTTACTTTCATTATAGAGATTGATTCATTTCTTATTTTGAGGCTTTAAAACATGGTTTATGGATGAAAAATTTTAAATCTAGGCTTTAAAGTAGTGGATTTCATTTCTAAGCAATTGAGAATATATTGCGACAATTCAACTTTTATTTTCTTCGCTAAAAACAATAATAATAGTTGAAATAAACAAATCACAATAGAGTTTTTAGTCATAAAGAAACACATTAAAAAAAAGAAGAAGATGGCCATTAAATATCTTAATACTAAATTGATGATCATTAATCATTTAACGAAAGTTATGCCACCGTTGAAATTTAAGGATCATATAGGCAGAATGGGATTAGGTTTGATTATGTGACTTTTATTGTATGAATAATAATATTTTTTAGATAAATTTTTTATTTATTTATGATATTTTCCCATATTGTATGCACAGTAGCTAATTTATTTTAAGAAAATTAACCTGATGGGTACACCAATAATGGGCTGGCCCGAAGAAAGGTCAACGAAAGCCCAAGAAGGCCAGTCAATATTTTTGACGGCCCAATGAGAAGATGGGCCCAGGAACTGGAAAGCCCAAGACGGTCAACGTTTGTGTTGACCGTCTTGGCGGCCAACTTGCTCGCCGCCATGCGCAGCTCGATTGGGTCTTTAAAGGCTCTTCCATAGTAATGGGCCTATTTCATTCTGGCCCACAGCCCATCAGTTGATCGCTAGCTACTCTCTCCTCGTTCTCCACGAAGGATGCCAACACGCAGACAGTCAACTCAGGCGTTGATCGTCCGCACTCTACACATTGGGCCCATAAACGCATTTCTACAGTAATGGGCCTACTCGTTTAAGCCCACAACTCATCCGACGGCCAACCACAGCTTTTCAAGCATCTTCCACGATCTCAATTTATACCAAAAAGGATATTGACAAGATTGGCACCCTTCAAATGAGGAAGGCGCCAGATCTTTCCAATTCCTTGCCTGTCAAGATACTCCAACGGTAATATGTT
>JAOVVI020014372.1:0-11532 GCA_028571085.2 Nepenthes alata | reverse complement strand
GTTATCATTTTTATTTGCTTCACCTCCATATTCGTGTTTTCTTTCTCGAGTCATAACTTTATATCTTATGAAAATTTGGTAAAAAAAAGTGTCATCTACCATAAATGTAGTCTCTCATGACTGTGAGATAATCCTAGAGAGTGGGGACTATCGACATAAATGAAAGGAGGTATCACTTTAAATTTTTAAAATTACAAAAAGCCTACATTTTTTAAAATTTATAAAATGGCCTACAATTTTTAAAAAATTATAAAATTACTCAACGTATCGAGACGTATTTGGAGCGTGTCCAAAATATATCGGGATGTGTCCGTAATGTGCCCAAAACGTGTTGGGAGTGTTCGGAGCGTGTATGAAATATGTTGGACAAAAAATAAATAAATTAACACCTGTCCGACACGTGTCCCAACGTGTCCGGCACGTGTCAGTGTCCGATACGTGTCAGATACCGTCACTTTGAGCTCGAAAGAGTGTCCATGCTTCCTAGTACAATTGCACCAATGTTCACTATCTTTCATGATAATAAATAATAAAGAGATATACATGGATATTGAAACTGCTTATTCCTAGATCCATAGAAGTGGAGCTCTGCTTTGTTATGTATAAATGGAGTATTTTCATAGTCAGTGTAATGACTCTGATATGCAGTTTGGTACTTTACATCATGAACTTAAGTTTAAATTTCAGTTGCCAATTGTTCTAAGTAACTAATCTAACTCTAATTCATGTTAATCGATATCACAATTTCCAAATTTGGACTCACTGAATATAATATCACTAAATTTCCAAATTTAGTGAGTATAATGACTCTAATATGCAGTCAGGTGCTTTACATCATGAACTTAAGTTTAAATTTCCGTTGCCAATTGTTCTAAGTAACTAATCTAACGTTATTTCATGTTAATCGATATCTCAATTCCCAAATTTAGGCTCAGTGAACATAATATCACTGAATCTGAAAATTTTCGTACTAAAAAAGTTTCTTTATAGGCTGGAATGTCACGTCATGGAGTGTAACAGTCAATACGGCTCTAATAACACAATAACTTTCTGTACCTAGTCCTGTATCATAATGCTCCTTCCTAATGCTCCTGTACCATAATGCTCCTGTATCATAATGCCCCTTCCTGTACTGGTACTTGTCGGTCGAAATATGTATTTGCCTATATTTATTTCTATAAATGTGCATGTGACGGGTGTGTTGAACCCTTGATGTCTGCCAACCTAATATGGCTTGGCACTCTGGGGACCGTGAAACCCCTTGGATAGGACTGATACTGATTTCGTCTATGAGGAAGTTCAGAACACAAAAAGAGTCTACACACGAAGTTCAGAACACAAAAAGAGTCTACACACTCTAGCCCTAGTCTGTGCAGGGATTTGTCCCGGCAAACTACAAAAGCAGTGGGACAAGATAACTTCTGCTGACATTGACTATAAACCCTACTTTTGTAGGGTTCCAGGCATCAGCCTAGGACTTGCCAGATTGGATGTAAGCATCCAAATAAATAAGATAATATGCCATTAAGTCATAGTGATCCCTGACAAGGACCTTTATCCCATAGAAGTGTTAGAAAGTTGGTTTTGGGAGGGGAGGATTATTTTTTTTTGTCTTGCAAGAGAGATCGCTTATACATTGTACACATCTTATTTCTTTCCTGGGCTATGAACCTTGGCCAAGTTGCAGAATATGTGTTCATACTCTAAGCCTTTCGCTATAACTCAATTTGATCCATTTGAAGCTCATTGCTTACTTAGGGATCAGATTGGGTGCTCTAAGGTATACTCCTGGGGCATGACTATCAGTTATCTTTTCAGCTTTGACGTTTTCAGATCCAGATTTCATCCAAAAGAGGCCCCACCCTCGGCCAAGATGGGCAACAGTTAGATCCTGTACGCAACATACCTTGGGCGTAATGGATATCCCTAGGTTCCATAGCCGTTGCCTGTATGTTATGTTTGCGTGTGATTTGGGGTTGACACATCTGGTTCCTACTTAAGGCAATCGATCCCAGACCCTGGATTCAACATATGTCTATATGTTTGTATGTATGCATGTATATGTGGTATGGGAATGCATAAAACAATTTGCTGTAGGGTGGTTAGCTCCTTGGCTCAGAAATTAATGTCCCAGGTTCACCCAGCCGTGCTGCGGTGCATATTTTCCTAGTATGTTTCAGAAATCCCATTACCAATCATGTCAAACTTTAACCTAGCATTACCTTTATAAAAATCAAAGGCATCATTCTGTTTGTTTCTGTTGAAAACCCATGAATCCTTAAGTTCTGAGATTCCAATGTGTGGGCAATTGTAAATAGGAAGAATCCAATATGAGGTAATTGTCAAGACATGAAAATGTTTGTCCAATTTCTTTCTATTTGGCTGTAACAAATACTTTTATGAATTGAGAGCACATTAATGGAGTTATCCTGCAATTATATTAACAAAACTAACCAACATTGTAGTAGTGTCATTTTCTTGTAATATATTGTTATCAGTTCCATTGGGAAGGAATTAAGCAAATGCCACACCTCTCACGGGATTTTGTATCCCTGTCTTTTCAAGCCTCCCAAATCTCACAAACTAGGCACAATTGATTATGGCAACTGATCAATTTTTAGGATTCTGCTCAATCCATTACACAACATGAAATATCCCATACTCATATTTGATGTCCAATTCTTTCAATCAACTGGCTTCAACAGTTGAACTCCCTGATACATGATTCATTATCACTTTCATCCTAAAGAAGTATTGTTGATTTTGGGAATTAATTAGACCATGTGTATTAGGATCACCAGTAATCTACCCTGGATCAATCAGATCATTGACACACTGTCAAACCATTTGAACAGGATTTGGTATGATGGAGACCATGATGTGCTTTGCCCTCCGTGCTGAAAAATTTATTTCCATAATCCAAAATCATGTTCAGCTACAAGTAGCAGAAAGTGTCAGAAATTTAATATATAGTGGGCTTTTCTATTATCTTGTAAAAATTGTATTACTATTACTATTACATAAAAAGAAAAATTTAGAACTTGATGGAACTTTTTCTGGAACTTGCCTTTTCAAGACCAGAAATGAAAACACCCCTCCATATGGCCCTCCTAAACAATCAGCGAATAAATATTGCGTCCTTTTTATTTTTTCTTTTTCCTTTATTCCAACATCACTTAAACAAAGTTCCTCTGCCTCCCTCTCTGTATCTTTCTCCTCCTTCATAGTTCTTTCGGCAATTTCCTGACAATAGCGTATACTTCAATTAGAATGTAATTTTTTTGAACCAAAGAACAGTTTCTATTTTTGCCTATCCTTATAAATACTTCCAGGGATGTTTGTGTGTTTATGCAGGTTGTGATTGCAGATGAGTCTCACTACCTAAAGAATGCTCAAGCAAAGAGGACAAATGCCTCTCTTCCAGTCTTGCAGGTTCCCCCTCGTCCTGTCCCTGCCCCACTGGACTGTCTCTTATATTTCAATGTCGATGGACTTATTGTCTTATCAATTTTAGAAAGCCCAATATGCAATTTTGCTAAGTGGGACTCCTGCTTTATCACGTCCTATTGAGCTGTTCAAGCAGGTAGTTTATATGTTGCTTCTCTATTGTGTCGAACTGATTGAACCTTATTATATTTTGTGCGAATTCTTGTGAAATGTTTTATTTCTGCACAGCTAGAAGCCTTGTACCCTAATGTCTACAAGAATCTTCATGAGTACGGCAACCGGTATTGCAAGGGTGTGAGTAAAATTCTGGGTATAAGGCATGCTTTTGCATCATTTTGATAATACCAACTATTTTACTGTTTATGCAATCATCAATCTTCCAGGGCATTTTTGGAGTATACCAAGGTGCAAGTAACCATGAAGAATTGCACAATTTAATGAAAGCAACAGTGATGATCCGCAGACTTAAGAAGGATGTCCTTTCTGAGCTTCCCATGAAGCGCAGACAACAGGTAATAACATAGTTTTAGTTCCAACTGTCCTTTGCTTTGTTCTTCCATCTAATCAGAATGCTATCACTTATGTGTGGTTGGATTGTACCAAATGGTCATGGATGAAATTTTTGTGTATATTACATGTAGTCTCATCATTATTTTTTCCCTTCGGGATGGGTTGGGGGAGAGAACACGTAGGAACTTTTAGTTCAGCCATGGCCTACATTTAGATGGATTGAGATGCAGGTAGGAGCTGTTCTCGGATGATTAATGGCCATGGATGAATTCTGTGTATATTACATGTAATCTCGTCATTGTTTGTTCCCTTTGGGAGGGGTTGAGGGAGTGAATACATAGGAACTTTTAGTTCAGCCATGGAGTACATGTGGATGGATTGAGATGCAGATAGGAGCTGTTTTGGGATGATTGGAGTAAAGCCCCAATAATAGGCATGGAATACAAAATTTCTATTTCTATGCATGAAAAAAGAGTTCATTCTCTTGTTATTGATATCTAGTCATTTGGGTGTTGTTGAAAGATGGTGTGAAAGAAGTTGTATGAGAAACCTGGTCGCCTCCACCCCTCAAACTGAAAAAAGGAAAAAAAACTGAAGAAAAGAGTAAAGGGGATTATAAATAGGAAATAGGATTTATTGTCTCTCAAAACTAGAATATTATTATTTGGCCACATGAGTGAATGACAAACAAATTTTGTTTCCCTGACCAAGCAATTGTGTGATGAAGATTATGCAGTATGAATTGCTAGATTATGTTACTGTTACTGATTTTCAGGTCTTTTTGGGTTTGGCCGATAAGGACATGAGACAAATCAATGCATTATTTCATGAGGTAACCCTACATTTGAGATTGTTGCTTGCCTTATGATTTAAAATAGTGTGTTTTTGAAAATTAAATGCATTTACAAAAAGAAATGCTGAAGGATTTTTTTTTTTTTTTAACTTTCTAGAAGATTATGCACCTGCTTTTGGTGTAGTTAGCATAAAAATTGCTTGTGGTGCTACAAACAAGCTTTATGCTATTATTTTGGTTTATACAGCTGGTTTGTATATCAGAATGGATGACAAGATTAGCTTCTTGTGTTTTATGAACTGAAGCAGCTTTTGGATGTGCTGCTTAAAGTAAGTTTGATGCCTTTAGCTAACAGTTAATTTAAGCTTGGATCTACCTCGCATAGTCGATCTTGTCATTGTCAATAGTATAAAGCATTCCCCAGTTTACATAATATTACACAATATTTAGTTTCCTTTAGACGGTACTAATTGTTCATAATTAAGGTTGATTATAATTAGGGCATTGATTATGGGATTTGATGGGCTGTAATTAGTATGTAATTCAGGAATGTTTCTCCTTATTTAATGGGAGAGAAATCTCAATGAAATTCAGTCAGAAGAACTCAAATAGATATGGTATTAGAGTCGTAAAAGCCAAATTTTGCTTTTTGCTGCCTTCTTCATTCGGCTGTCGAAAGATGTGTCCATTGTGTTTGATTTAGATTTTGATCCAGAATATTCATGACTCCATGTTGTGGTCCTCAACATATATTTCCTGCTTTGGCGTGAGTGCATGTTATTTGCTCAAATTTTGGCATTCTTGATGGTTCGATTTATCCCCCAATTTTACTCTTGGAATTATATCGGTATCAGTTTCTTGCTCTGTTTGTGGAAGATTTCATTGGCTGTTATTTGATTGTTTCGAATTCTTCAACAGTCGTCAACCGTTTCATCGATCTTCATCTTCGATATTTCCCTCAGCTGGACAATTGTGGCCATATCAGGGTTCTTTATTTTGGAGAATTGATAGGCAACATGGGTTGATTTCTCTTTATTAGTTCCACGTGTCTTCTCTACGTGGGTTGATTCCTATTTTGATTTTATTATTGACGGATAATTTTGGTGTGGTGAATGATTTTTTTTTTTTGGGTGCTATTCTTTGTAAGATTCAAGTTTCATCTTTAATTTATTAGGCTTCATCATCAAGTTTTTCTTCATTCTCAATTTTTAATAATGTTGGAAATTCTTTTTTATAGAAATAATTATTCCACCCGGGAGAAACTCTTAAATCATTTGGATGGATCATCTAAAGCTCCCACCGAGTCAAAAGAGATTTATCAATGAGAGAGCGAGGATGCTCGTGTTGTCTATTTGTTACTAGGCTCAATTGAACTATATATTGGGAATATCTTCAATTGCTTTCTATTGCTACGGAGGCGTGGGATTATCTTAAGTCAATTTATGACAAAGATAACAATGTAAGGAAATCTCAATTAGAATTAGTGATTGCTAACTGCAAATTGGGTAATTTATCTATTGAAAATTTTATGCTAGATTTCTTAATTTGTGGAGTGAATATACCGGCATAGTACATACAAAAGTTCCAAAAGTGGCCCTGCGACTCTAAAAGAAGTTCATACTGAGAGCCTTCAAAATCAATTTATGATGAAATGAGGTTGGAATTTGAGATTGAAACTGTTGTATTTTTTATTAATAATTTTGTCCCGTCCTTACATGTTTGTTTGGATGAATTTCTTCAAGAAGAACACTGTGGGCATGCCATAATAGAAACTCTTGAGTTATTTGGATATATCATCTAAAGCTCCTACTGTGTCAAAGGAGATTGATCAATGAGAGAGAAAGGATGCTTGCACAGAGCCTTGGCTATTGGGCTCAATTGAACCATATTTAGAGAATAATCTTTGATCCCTTTCTATTGCTGGGGAGATATGGGATTATCTCAAACAAATTTATAATTAAGATATTAACACCAGTAAATTTTAGTTAGCATTAGATATTGCTAACTATAAAATGGGTAATCATTCTATTGAAAAATTTTATACTGGATTTATTAATTTATAGAGCAAATATATTGGTATAGTACATAAAAAGTTTCAAAAGTGGTACTTGTGGCTCTAAAAGAGGTTAATGTTGAGGGCATTCGAGATCAATATATTGTGAAATTGAGGTCAAAATTTGGGACTGCAGATATATTGCTAAATCATAATATTGTCCCATCCTTAGATATTTGTCCGGAATTTGAGATTGCACATGTTGTATTACTGAGTCATAATTCTATCCCATCGTTGGATGTTTGTTTGGATGAATTTCTTTGAGAAAAAAGTGTCTGGCCACATAGCTTAGCATGTCACTATAAAACTCATAAGTTATTTGGATAGATCATCTGAAGCTCCCATTGATTCAAAGGAGGTTGATAATTGGGAAAGCAATGATACTCATGTTGTGTCTTGATTACTGGGCTCTATTGAATCATATATGAGAATAATCTTCGATCTCTTTCCATCGTTGGGGAAATGTGGGATTATCTCAACCAAATTTATAACCATGTTGACAATGCTAGGAAATTTCAATTAGAATTAGACATTGCTAACTACTAATCGGGTAATCTCTCTATTAAAAAATTTTATGCTAGATTTCTTAATTTGTGGAGCGAATATACCAGTGTAATACACAAAAAACGTAAGGTATGAATCTTAAAAGATTATTTTGATAATGTTTAATTTTATTAATTGATGAATCTTCGAGGTTAATTGAGAATTTGAGTCAAAAAATTAATTATTGAACCGAGGTAAGTTAGGCCAAGTGGTACTTGATATGCGTCTAACTAACGCATGAGCACGTTTTGGACAAAATATACGCACCTGAGGTGCGCTTGAGTGGCACATTTGTGTGTTTGAGCCAGAATATTGGCACCTGATGGACTTCTGATGGGCATGTGCAGTACGAATTCAACCTTAGTGCTTGATCGGTGCACATTTCACAGTTTTCTATAAATAGATTCTTTGGCCGATTTTAGTTCATTTCTGCTGGAGTTTTGAGACCATCACTGATCTTTGGCTCTTTATGTGTTAGTACGATTTTTGTATATGTCATGTTTCTATATGTATTATTGGGTTTTCATATGTTACACGATTTTGGCATGATTTCTATGTTCATAGGATTCTTGACATGTTCCTATATTGGTATATACCTTTCGCATATTTTATCGAGAAATTGATATCATCAGTATTTCAAATTTTGATCATAATATTATCATTAGCATATTTCGTTTAGTATGTATCTATATATAAAATTTATATATGTTTTGGTAAGCGTTAGGCTCATTTTTGTCCTATTTTGCGAACCTTTCAAATTAGAGGATTTGGATAAAACTTGTAGGGACTATCAAACATGGGAAGACTTTTGGAGAATAGTTTTTACGATGTTTAGATTGTTGAAATGTAATTTTTAATGTATCGGATTGATAGGTTTTATTTGTATCGGTTAATATTTGTATATAGCCACAGGCCGATAATGATGATGTTTAAGTTAGAATCAATACATTTTGGAAATTTGTTGTTGATATTCTTATTTTGGGTTATGATATATTTTTTTTCTTTATTGGGTTGAGTCAATAGTTGTCACGTTTTGAAGCTATTTTCAGTTGTGGCCTTTGGATTCTATGATTTTTTATTATTTAATTATTCGGACCATTCAACAGTATGTGATGTAAGTTCACGTCCTAGTATTCATTTTGGGTTTAAGCCGATTAAATTAAGGAATTGGTTTTTGGTCCTAATTTTGGAGTTTGACTTCAAGATAATTATGGATTTTGAATTAAGTAAATTTAAGTTTGGGTCAAGGACGTGATAGACAAACTCCAATAGTGGCACTTGTGGCTCTACATGAAGTTCATGCCAAGGGCTTCAAGATAATTTATTATGAAACTGAAGTCAGAATTTTAAATTGGACATGCTGTATCACTGAATCATAATTCTTTCCAATCGATGGATTTTTGTTTGGACAAATTCCTTCAAGAAGAGTAGTGTCTGGCCACACAATTTAGCATGCCACAATCTTTTGAGATTTTTAATGTGGCTTATGCTGCTCAGAAGAAAGAAAAATTCAAGTTTCAGACTTACTGCTACAGCTGTAAGGAGTATGGGCGTAATATACCAAAGAATTGTGACAAGAAATTTCTCAAAAAGAGCATATCATTATGGATTGCAGCATACAACCATAGAGTCATCAAGCTTACTATTTTCCACATTGCTGTCCAGTCTGGTTCATCTGCTGTCCTGGTCGTCTCTACCCACGACTAACCATTATAAGCACTCATTCTCCTCCTCTCACACTTAAAATGGTTCAATAGATGATTGTATTCGTATTCTCAACCTCAGGTCTTCAAGATAATGGAAAATTGCTCACTTCTCATTGGTTGGTTGAATGTTGCTTCAAATCACATGGCTGGTATTACGAACCCTTATATGATGTTCGTAAGTAGGATGATGGACAGCATATTCAAGTTGCTAATGACAGCTGTCTTCCTTTCATTGCGTTTGAAATCTAGGGCTCTTTTTACCAAAGCATTTGTATCCCCAAAATTATCTACCCGGTTGATTTCGGTTGAATAATTATTTGCTAACCATTGCAAAATTTGATTTGATTAACATGGGTTTCTTGTGTAGGATCAAATTTTGGGAGAGGTGATCCTGAAGTGTGGGATGTCTATTTTCACTACAATTCTCTTTTTCAAATACTGTTTCTCTAGTCTACACTACTGTACTTAATGATAATGTTGTTTCGCGTAAGAAATCTAAACATTCTAATTCTATTAATTTAACTATTGTAAAACACGGTTATTTGGGCAATAAAAATTTATTTCCATCTCTTAATATGCCATTTGATTGTGCATTTTGTAAATTTGGTAAAAGTAAAACTTTATTCTTCCCCACAGGCTTTGAAATAATTCATACCGATGTGTGAGGTAAGAGATCAGTCAATTCACATGTTTAGTACAAGCACTTGCCACATTCATGGATGATTATTGTACACTTGGGTATACTCTCCGTCGTTTGAAAGCAGAAGTGTTTTCTATTTTTCAAGCTTTTACTGCTTTTGTTAAAACACAATTTTCTACGTGTGTTAAATTCTTGCACTATGACTCTTGGGGGAATATATGTCCAATGATTTATAAACCTATCTAAGCTTAAGGTGTTATTTTCCAATAATATTGTCTTTATACACCACTGCAAAATAAGTTAGCAAACATAAGAATGCCCCATTGTAGACATTATTTATACCTTATTAATTGAATCTTATGTACAGATTTTCTGTCGAAGCCTTGCCTATAATATTTTATTTGATTAATTGCTTGCCCTCACAAAACTTATATTATAAACCTCAGTACTTTTGTCCGTTTGGAGTTGCCCTCGAGTTTGTTCTCATCGTACATTTTGTTGTGTATGTTTTATCCACTTGCCCTCAACTTAACGTCACAAGTTCGTTGCTCAAGCTGCACGGGGTGCTTTTGTATTGTATAGCATTGATCACAAAGGGTATGTGTGCTATGATGTGGATGCCAACAAACTCCATACTTCTCATCACATAGTCTTCTTTAAAAACCAATTTTTCCTCCAATCTTGTGCCATTGCTGGCTGCCCTTTTTTCTTGATTTTGATAACATGCCTTGTTTTATTGAATGATTTAAGCGCGACAAGGTGTATTAGTTTCGTCACCTACTACCTCTTCTTGGCACTAAGCCGCCACCTGATCCTTTTTCATCTGACACTGAGCCTCGACGATCCACTTGAATCAAGCAATCTCCGGATAGGTATGGTTTCTCTCATTAGCTCCTTAGGAATCTCATGATGCTACTTCTATTCACATAGCTTATTCTCATGCTTTTAGTTAAGCATGTTGGCAACAAGCTATACAAGAAGTGTTTCAAGCATTTTAAGAAAATCATACTTGAGATATCTTTACTCATCCTGATAAGGTGAAGCCTATTGGATGCAAATGGGTATATATTATCAAGTTATTGTCTGATAGCACTATAGGCAGATATAAGGTGTGTTTGATAGCTCTTGGAAATCAATAGGATATGGCTTTAACTATGAGGAGTCCTTTGTAATCTGTAGCCAAGATGACAATCGTACCGACTATTGTTACTATTGTCACGAACCCGGACAAAGCAAGTCAATGTAAATAATTAATTATAATTCACAAATTTAAAATCTCAAATATTTTAAACTAATAATACTAAGTCCTAAAATTCGGGTGTGACAAACCAAATAAATAGGACCTGACACAAATCAAAATCTACACAGAATCTCATCGAACAACCGTTCGGATAAAAATAAATACGATTTGCTCTACAATTATTATAAGGGAGATAACAATTTAACCAAAAATCATAATCAAATATAGCATAATATTTAAACTATTTCTGAAATATAACCTTGGGCCTGTACTCTATAATCCGATCACATCAAATACCAATTTAAACCATAATAGAACCAAAACTCACCAAAACAGATGAATGGCTGACAGATCACGGCCATACTCCTGCACTGCATTCGAATCTTCTACTCTGAAGAGATAAAATAGGAAAAGTGAGCCTAATGCTCAGTAAGTATCATATTTAAATAAAAGGTGTTCAATAAATCAGAGAGAAGATTTAATGGATAAAATCCATTTAAATGACAGAATAAATTCAAATCGTCGATAAAATGAATCCAATAGAAATCCAATATCTAAAATCCAATGGTAGTCTCGTACTTAAATCGAATATTCAAATCC
>JAOVVI020014370.1:0-11533 GCA_028571085.2 Nepenthes alata | reverse complement strand
ACAATCTCAATCTATGGGTCTCACTCACAATTTACTCCTTCAATTTCTCAATATTCGAAACACAAATCCTATCCCAACAATATAGAATCCCACCTACCCACACATTAAAATCTGCTCCTGATTTATTACCTAAATCTCCTACAATCTCCGTCAAATATAGGTCACTCATCAATTATGACTCATTACCAAAATCCATCTTCCCTAAACCCGCAGGTTGCTCCTTGAGATACAATAACATCATTCTCGACCCTTAAGAATACAACCGAGTAGTGCAACTCTCCATTTCATCCAATATCTCCCATTTCTTAATCATCAAGTGCACCATCGAATCCAAAGACTTTCAACCCAATGTACCAGCAACTATATTCGCCTTTCTTGGCTGACATTGGATTTCACAATCATAATTCTTCAACAGATTCATCCTCCTATACAGCTGCATGCTCAACTCATTTCTTCAAAAACAAATACTTCAAACCCTTACGATCAGGATAAATCACAAACTCCTCTCCATATGATTAATGTCTCCAAATTTTTAATGTAAATATTTCAGTTGTTAACGCCAAACCAAGGTTGGCGAAATTCTATTCATGAACTTTCAATTGCCTTGACCCAAAGGTAACCACCCAGCCCCACTTCATCCGTACATAACCCAAACCTTTCTTAAAAGTATCACAGTACACCACCAATTCACATAATCCATTAGGGATTGATAGATTTATTGTCATCGCCAATCTATTTTCAACTCCTGGAAACTCTTTTCACACTCATCATCACAAATAAACGCTGTTCACTTCTACGACAAGCACGTTAAAGGTACCACAATCCTAAAAAATGCTCAATGAATTGCCTATAATATAAAGTCAGACCCAACAAACTACACACCTCCACTACATTTGTCGGTCTATCACAATTTGCCACTACTTGCACCTACTTCAAATCCACATATACATCACATTTAGAAGCAATATGCCCAAAATAACATATCCTCTAACCCACAATTCATATTTCTTTAATTTGGGAAATAACTGCCTTTCCCTTAAAATCCGTAGCACAATTCTTAAATGAATCTCATGTTCCTCAAAGCTCCTCAAATAAATCAGAATATCATCAATAAAGACTATCAATCAAGATACAATTAAAAGTTTAATTCATCAAATCCATAAAAGATGTCGGTGATTTCATCAACCTAAATAGTATCACCAGAAACTTGTAATGGCCATACCGTACCATGAAAATTGTCTTAGGCATATCCTCTCACTTGATCCTCAACTGGTAGAATCTTGAACGCAGATCAATCTTTGAGAACACCTAAGCTCCTTACAACTGATCAAACAAATTATCTATTCTCGAGAGAGGATACTTGTTCTTAATAATAATCTTACGTAGCTCTCGATAATCCACACATATCATCATTGACCCATCTTTCTTTTCACAAAAGCACCAAGACACCTTACCGCAAAATATTCGGCCGAATAAAACCTTTCTCCACTGATCTTGCAATTTCTGCTTTTATTCCTTTAATTCAAACAAGGCCATTCTATGCGGAGTCCTCAAAATCAGTGTCAATTCTGATAGAACCTCAATAGCAAACTCAATCTTCTGATGAGGAGATTATCTAGGCAAATCCTCTAAAAAAAATCATCAAATTCACATATAAATAGAATACCTCAATAGCCACAGAATGGCTCTCAAATATGATCACATATGCTAAATAAACTCACTCATCTTTCATCAATTGACTGGCATGTAAATTTAAGATAAATCCGATTGCCTCTCTTTCAACTTTTCCTCAAAACTCAAAAGATTCATAACCCAAAATACAAAACATAACAATTCTATTGAAACAATCCACACTAACGTGATAACCTACCGACCAAATCATCTCCAATTAAAAACAAGGTCCAACATATCAAACAAATCAAATCCGCCAACCATTACAAACTCAAATCAAACATTGAACATACACACTATCAACAAACAAAGATTTACCGATCAGGGTAGACACCACAAAAGCACATTTCAAAAACTAGAGAGGCATACATAATTTGCACACAAATTTAGGGGCCACAGTCTTATTTTTTCCCTCAATCAACTAAAGTCATCTTTCTTAATTTTTCAAATGTTAGATGGGAAAAAAACTTCTCTAGAACTCCACGAAAACATCCTAACAAATCTCCTCAATTTTCATTCCTTAAATGTGGCACAGAGTAGCCCACCACCGACTTGCCTCACCCTCCAACTTATATGTAGCAAACTTAATTTTATCTTCATCTAAGAAACTAATAATATCAAACACCTTTTCCACCTTCTAAAATCAATTTTTAGTCTTGATCAGATCAAACTCTCCCAAAACTCCGAAACAAATTTACTCTTAAAAGGTTGAAGGGCATTCTACCTTGCCCTTGATCGTCCATCCCCCGCATAGTAACTAAATCCTCATCTAGCTGTTGGATCATACAACCCATTATGTCGGTCTTACAATCCATCATAGTTGAATAACCGACTTCTTGATTCAGACCTAAACCTTCACAACCCAAATTTCTATCAGCTGTCATAGATAATACTTATCATTTAGAATATTTAATCAATTATTTATCCAAAATGATCCAAAATACCTCTCATTATGAATCCTCTTTGATACCATAACTGTCACGAATCTGACCTAAATTAGGTCTAATAATATTAATATAAAGTTAAAATTCTAAATAAATGTAAGAATAAATGATAAATTTTAAATTTGAGTGTGACCAATCAGACATACACAATACCCAACAATCATAACGCGCACAGGTTTTCATCATTTCCAAATCTGGATAACATTAAGGTAACCTACTATTTAAATAACGTAAGAAAAATGTCCGAACAATGATAACAACTCATCTACATAATGTAATAAATTTAATAATTCTCAATACATGGTCCAAAGGCCTACACCTAACTCCTACCAATATGTAAACTACACTCGCAAGATTTAGATACAAATCAAAATAAAACACCCATACTCACCAAACAAATACTATTATGTCAGATTACATCTGAACTCCTACAAGTATAAGGTTTTAATTTTTAAATAATATTAATCATGATTAATTAAACTAATATAATCAAAATTAAGGTCAAAAGATATGAAAAATTAAATTAAATGAGTAAAAAATTAGACCGATTAAATTTGAACCTGACACCGGCCTGAAGCAAGCTCGAGCACGACAAATAGAACCCCCATGACTAAAGCATGCCTGAGGCACGCTCGAGCATGAATTCCAATGTTGTCATGCCGAATGGAAGTCATACGGGCGCTCGAGTGCCAACTGGATATTTAAAGCCCTCGCACTCAGCTTTTCATCATTTTTACAGAAAGAGGAAAGAGAGAAGAGAGAAAGAGCATGGTGGTGAAGAGAGAAGAGGATATCAAAGCTCTTGGGTTGATTTTTAGAGTGGAGCTAGTTGAGAAACTTGTAGATCGAGTCAAGATAAGTATACTCCTATACTTTTCTTTCTCTTGTTACTCATTTCTTGCTATTTCTTATGGGTATCGTCTAAACTTAGATTTTAAACTATTCATGTATTAAATATGCATATATGTTGATTTGCTTTTTTATTTTGAAGTATGCATGTGAAAAACGTGAATACAAGGTGATTTCTCTTCCAATTTCAAAGTTTAAGTGAAATATTGTGTTAAATCAGAAACCCTAACCCCACACATGCCATCATTTCGAGTGTTATAATATTTTATCACTTGTGTTTTGTATATAATACTTCATATGTCCTGGTAATTATGTTGAGTCTTTTAAATGTACAAATTTCTTTCTCGACACGTCTCGTATGTTAAGTATATGGTGCGATATTGTAAAAATTGCCCATTTTGCATATTTTTGTGAAAATTATTGATGTTTTTGAAACCTTGGACCCTATATTCAAATTTAATTTATGAAAATTTGAAGAATTAAATGTATATTACACATATGAAGCAAAAGGTGCGTGGACTTTAATACTTATGGTTCAAAAATAATAATGTGTCTATTTTGTACAATGTAGCAAAATTTTCGAACTTTCTCTAAGCTCCATGCCAATTTATACATACATTTAAAGTTATGTGAACACCATATGATAAGAAATGAGTATATATGTATTGAAAAGAATTATGAAAGTATGAAAGATAATTCTACAATTTGTTAAGATTTATGAACCGAACCGTTGTCCAAAGAGAAAGAACTAAGTGACATAAAGTTAAGTGTGGAGTTTCCCTTAGATAAGTTAAGTAAAATGATCAACGAAATTTGTGTAGAGTTTTCAACTGAAATATGAAAAGAAATCAAGAAAGTGGACCAATAATTTTATTCAGTGGGTGATATTTTTTGGCATACCATAAGATATTATAGTGATAGATCGATGAGTGTCCCTGGGCCACAAGAGAAGTTTTGGTGACAACAAGGACTATGGCCCCATATATCGAGTTAAAAGTATACTATTCACCACAGGATATTAAATTACGTGAATACTGCCTTAGATTGTATGGAAGTATATACAATCATTTTTTTGTTTGGTCACTCCATTAATTGATAAGGCTTACTAGCCCTGATCCCTAAAGATAAAGAAATTTCTACATGATTTGAAGGCTAATGTAATCAAAAATAAAATATGAAAGAAAATTAAATATGTTTCGAAAATGCTATTCGATCATGTTTTATGTTATATATGCATTATGATCATATTCCGTTCCTTCAAATTATTTTAAAGTATATTGTATTCGTCCTTATTTATATTTGTACATTATTGAATATTTGGCTCACTCGTTTGCTATTTTTACTAACCCTTCAAATGAGTTGCATGAGCCCGTACCAGGCAATCAAAATTGAAGGATCAAGTGGACATGAAAAACCTAGATTATTATCATTATGGATGATTTATATTGTTTAGCATTTTCAGTTAATATTTATTGTATCTAGATGTAGTAATTTAGTTGAATTTCAGTTTCGAATGATGGATGTAGAGTAAATAAGTTGTGGCCGATGTTTAGAATGTTCTGTTGTTGTATTATGGAGTTTGATACTAATTATTGTGTCATGATGATTTTGGACAAATTTTTATGTATGGGACTGTCATTATGGTGCAGGAAAGTGGTTTTATATTCCGTAGGTGTTCCAAGTAATATGGCTATCTGATGTCAGAAGTTTTAGCTTCGTTTATATATAAGTCATGAATATTTGCTACTGCTGGTTATTGATATTGAATGTGGTTTCAGTATTAGCAGGCATCTTCCCTTACTGAAGGTCCGACGTCATAATGTTTGGGTTGGTGTTGAAGTCACCGATTTTGTGGTATTTATTTTGGATCCTATGTATATTTTTTATTTATTTATATTGAGATCAATTGAAGTATCTCACGTCCAATAAATTTTTTTTAATTATTTGGTTAATTGTTTATGGTTAGAGGTAATGACGAAATTTGGACATTGTCTGTCACAACAAGCATATCCAAACCCACTAGTTTGAAGGAATAAAAAAATTATGTGCCTAAAGTTCAGTAAATATCAGCACATACAAAAAAATAATATAATTATATGTGTCCACAATCAAAGAGGGGGTCATATAGTATAAATAAATCATATAAATCAAATCATAGGCATCTAAAGATCAACAGAAAGTTTGAGGGTAGTCTTATACTCAAATCCTAATCCGTATTAAACATGGTCCCATCGAGACATACACATAACAAATCGTAATTTCGAGTCAAATCTCATAATCATATCATATAATAAATCATAATCCGATATCATATACATATAAAACATATAATGAACGAAATGAAATTTGGATTCAAATCACATACAAATAAATAAAGGTCGAAATGAGATCATATAAATTAAAATATGTTTCCAGACATATCACATATCCATAGGTACGAAACTGACCAAATTTTCATCTATGGGCAAACTTGCAAATCTCAAATCAGAGTTCAAATATAAATTCATACAGAAATACAAAACATATAAAAAATCAGATAATTAAAGATCAAGAGACCTACTTTAGAAAAAGTTACATATACTCCCGATAATGTTAAACTGTATCAACTATAGTTTAGGTTAGTAAGTTAAACCATCTATAAACACTTTCTCCCATAGATACAGAATAAGCTTACTATATTTTGCCTCTTGCGGTATTGGCTATAATCCTCAAGTTTAGTATATATATTAGGATATCCGAATATATTAATTTTTTCTTTAATTACCTTATAATGGTTCTCATTAAGACACATATGGGATAGATCAACTACAACCAAAGCATTTTCCTACCGGTGGAAAAGGAGTCACATAATTTTTCCATCAAAAACCAAGTCTCCCCGTCGAGAGAGGTGCCACATATCATATATCAAATCGGATCACATATCGAATCACAAAGGTGCAACCTCATCCCCAAGCAGCATGCATGTAGACTAATACATGGCCCACGTAAGTTTCATATCTATTTTCATATAAATATACTAATATAGAATATATACAATCTTAGATATTTATATAGGTTTTCATAAAATCATAAAACCCTCAAATTACAAAACCCAACAAAAATCCCAGAACAGCCGGTAAATATAATATGCATATTCACAAGAAACAAATAGAGTAAATAAAAATAATATATATTTACATAAAACCTCCAAAATATAATCAAACGTTATCAAACACAAAAATAGACTAAGGATAAGGCTTACAAATATTTATCTTAACCTTATACGAAGTAAATTTGATAAAAAGATGTACCGAAATACCTAAACTCTACCTTCTCTGTCTTATTTCTCCTGCTGTCTCTCTCTCCTCTCTTCCTTCTCCCACATGAAATGGGCATACAACGCCTTGTGCTCACTTAAATAGCCAAACCAGTGCTTGAGCACGGCATCAAATGCGGCTTGGGTGCGACCATAAATGGATTTGGTACACGAGCGTGGCCTAGTATGTGCCTTTGTCACTATGTTTTGCCTTCTGTGACATTGAGTGCAATTCTCAAGTTTAGTACATATATTAGAACATCCGATTATATTAGTTTTTTGTTCAATTACCTTACAATGATTCTTATTAAAATACATATGGGGTAGGTCAATTACAAATAAAATATTTTCCTACCAATGAAAAATAGAGTTACATAATTTTCCAATCGGGAACAAAAGTCTCCACATTGAGAGAGGTGCCACATATCCCATATCAAATCAGATCACAGATCAAATCACAAAGATAACGACTTCATCCCCAAGAAGCATCTATGTGGACTAATGCATGGCTCATATAGGTTTCATGCCCATTTCTATACAAATATACTAACACAGAATATATACAGCCTTAGATATTTATATAGGTTTTTATAAAATTTTAAAACCCTTAAAATTATAAAACCCTACAAAAATCTCAGAATGACGAGTAAATATGACATGCTTGTTTATAGGAAATAAATAGGATAAATAAAAATAACATGCATGTATACAAAACCTCCAAAATGTAAGCAAGCGTTATCAGACACAATAGCTGATCAGGGATAGGGCTTATGAATGCTTATCTCAGCTTTATACTAAACAAATCTGATAAAAGGATGAATCGAAATATTCGAACTCTACCTTCTCTCTCTTCTTTCACCCACTCTCTTTCTTCTCTCTTCCTTTTCCCGCGCAAAATGGACATGCAATGCCCCATGTTCACTTAAATAGCCAACCCGGTGCTCGAGCACAGCATCAGGCACGGTGCGAGTGTGACGATCAGTGGATTTGTTGTTCGAGCACGGCTCAAGTGTGACCATCACTAGATTCAGTGCTCGATCATAGCCTCGGGTGCTGGCTCATGACTTTCAATGCTCAAACGTCACTCGGGCACATATTAGGCGTCATCCCTATTGATCCAATTCCTTTAAAGATTTACAAGATAAAATCAATTCCAACACATTCATTTAACCCAAAATTATAATTAATATCAAAACAAACCAAATGGGGATCTGGTAATTACAATAGGACTCATTTTTTATTATATTTTTTAATATTTAAATCGTTAACTTTTTTTAGAGATGAAAAAGTAATAAATATTATGAAGATTTGAAAGAGTGAAAGATGAAGGATTGGACTCAATAATTTTTAGATGATCAAATGATTAGATAAATAAAGCTCAATACTTAAAATCCGAATCTTGTTTTCAATTTTCAAGGAAGTGGGTATATTTATAATCATACTACTAGTTAATGATAATTTTTTAAAAATAAATAATTAATCGCAATTTATGTGGCTATTCTCATTGAAAAATGAATAGTTTAATCATTTTATATACCTTGAACATGATGCTTAGTTGTAGAGTGCATTAACTACATAGCTGACCTAACTATTAGGTCAACTTAACTTCCTAATTTATTCAATTATTCTGGCTGATTAACTGTCCAATTTGACTAACCATTCAATTTATTATTCAAATATACAACCATTCGGGTCTTTGGTCTTTATTTTCATTGATAACCCGGTCATTCAACAGCTCAATCATCTGGCCACTTGACAATTCAATCATTTAGCCAATTTTTTTTTTAGTTTTGATGCATCCTAGATCCGAGTCTTGGACAGATTCGAGTTCAGTTGCTCCATTGGCTGGTGTTGAAGTGAGATCTGATTTTCATCCTGTGCACCTAGGATCCTGCACACCACAATAAAAAATAAAAAATTAAAGAAAATTAGTGAGACTTACTCCCTAATTTATCCTCTAACACTTAAATCTGTAATCAGCATTCCAAGATAAATAAGGTAAAAATAGAGTATACTAAAATGGATGCTAGGAAGGGGATTTTTTGAGTCTATTTTAGAGGTGCACTCGTCGTGGAATGATTTAGGTTGTAGTGCGCTCGTAGAGAGTAACTTTTCTGACCATTGGGTTCATTGAGAACGAGTAGTGGGAAAGATAATAACAAAGGGTTATTTTCGAAATGGATTACTCGTGTGAGTTTAAGTATTCAAGAGTGCATGTCTTTGGAGTGCTCCCCAAGGCTTTTTATAGTCATTGGGCCTCGCCACCTTCCTTAGGTGGCAAGGCAGACTACCAGCCGTCTAAGGGGATCCTTTCCATCTATCGTGACTATGCGGTAGCCATTCAGGGTTGCAACGGTCAGGAAGGAGGATTTCTTCTTCCACGGAGATGTTGCACACCGTGAATGCTGAAGCTTTCATTATGAGTCGCGTGCTGATTTGAAGGCTTCCTTTCCGGGATGTGCACTGATTTGGGGGCTTTCGTTATATCTGAGGTTTCCATATGGGGAGATTCATTGCATAACGTCCAATTAGGGCAGATGACCGTTGTGCGAGGGAGAGGACTCGTGGGTCACTTCTAGCATGGGCCGCATCTGGCTTGGGTCGTATCCAGCCTTCTAAGTACCTTATCCAATAAATTGAAATGTTGATCGTCCTTTGGTCCAGTAGGTTGTGACCCTTTCTAGACTGATTGCTTCTTTGAGTCGGCCCACTTTAACTGTCCCCAACAAGTTTCTTGCTTGATCTCTATTATCTAAATTTGGTGTAATAATTTGAGTAATCCCCACATCTTTTAGAATTTGTGTGATCCTTATATCAATTAATCAAGTTAATATCATTTTAAGTGGTATCCAACAATTCATATTTCCTGCTATAACTTTATTATATAATATCTCTGCACTCATAAAATTTTGTAGTCAATGTATTAAATATATGAAATTCAAACCTTATATTTTTACACCCAACAAAAATTTCTAAAACGCATATTTAACAAATTTATATAATATTTTTTTTCTTTGAATTTTCTCCAAAACAGTCCTAATCTTGGGGAAAAAAAGTCCTATATGTAATATTTTTTTATGCGACATAAATTTAAATTTCGAACAGATTCAGATCAAGTTGATCGTTTGAGTTCGACTTTGTTCATCGAATCTGGATTCTACACACCATAGCTAAAAATAGGAGGTCAGGTGTCAGCGGGATGTTATCTCACCGGAAATACTCCGACACTCAAGTCAGAAATCATCTTTCAAATAAAGAAGGTAAAGAAAAAAAGAAAGCAAATGAGGATGCAGAGAGAGTGTTTATGATTGGGGTTTGCTCTCGTTGAGAGAGGCTTTTACGGTTTGTGAGGAACATGGGCTCTTGGCACTGAGTTCGTAAGGAACGTAGTGACAGAGAGAAAGTTCGTGTTCTGAAAGCGTGGTAGCTTTACAGTTGAGAGTTTTGAGGGCTATGAGAGCGCGTTGTGAGCTTATTAGAGCATTTTTTAGCAGAAAATAGAACGTGCCGTGGAGTGAGGACTCCATAGATTTTTATGGCCACCGTGTTGGGTTGTCTTCCTTGTGTAGAAAGGCTTGATACCCGTACTTTGCCGGGATTACTACATTTTCTAGCGTGGAGCTTTAATAGCGGTAATGGCTGCCTAGATTGATTACCTTCTTTCTACATTTTATGACCATTAGAGTTTACTGCAGACAAGAAAAGGAATCTGGCGCTTTCCTTCAGGGATGCGCAGCGATCCTAGGTATAACCTTCCGTGGGAGGCACAAAATTAGGGAAGAAGACCATGATTGGTCGAAAACGAAAGTGTGGGCCAAATTGGACTTAGCCGACATGAGGCTTGCTCTTAGACCGACCTACTGATGACACTTCCGGTCAATAAAATTGTTGATCACCCCGTGAGCCAGTCGTCCATCCGGTCGTAGAGTTTTGTCGTTCTCCTTAACCTTTCGTCCAGTCAACTGTTGGCATTGATCGTTCAGGTGCATACGGGCCCTTGTGGGACAGGTCCGTTCCTCATTCTTTGGCCAACTCATTATCGGCGTACCCATCAGTTTTAAGATAAGATCATCAGTTTTAATCCAACGGCCCTCTTTTTTTTTTTTGCATTTTTTGCATTTTTTATATTTTAATTTATGTAACTCATTTTTTTTCTTTTTTTTATCTTTATTATTTATATATTTTTTAATTATTTGTATAAAATATAAATTTATATAAAAATTAAATATATAAATAAATTTATTTATAAATTATATCAAATTTTTATTATTTATTAAATTTTTATATTTATATTTTATATATTTTATGAAATAATAATTTTATGATTATATAATTTAAATATAAAATAATAATTTTATAATAATATATTTTTTAAAATATATTATATTAATAGAATCTAAAAAATTATAAACAAATATTTTTTTGATATTGTTTTATTTTATAAAAAATTAAAAATAAAGATTAATATAAAATAAAATTAAAAAATATTAAAAGATAAAAGAAAAAATAAGCGTTTGCGTTCATTACTGCTAAAAAACTCATTACATTGGTCAACACAACCTGGACTACTGGCATTCAAAACAAAACGAGAAGACACAATCAAAATCATTCGTCCTCTCATTTTCACCCAAACGCTTCAATATCGTAATTTTCCTAATTATTTTTCTTTTAAAAAGTAACTTTAAAAAAAAAGTACCACAAAAATCAATTCAAATTTGAAAAAAAAAAAAAATCGCCATTCGATTTACTGCTGTTCTACAATCAGAGAAGGTCA
>JAOVVI020014368.1:0-11534 GCA_028571085.2 Nepenthes alata | reverse complement strand
GTAGGTGGGTATGTATATATATATATATATATATATATGGGATGATGGTGAGAAGGGGCGCAGCCGCCATTGTTGAGCTGGTGGCCGGCAGTGCAGAGGGAGGCTGCCACCGTGTGAAGATGTACATACGTACACACACACACACACATATATATACATATATATATTTATTTATATTTGTATTGATATATATATAAGATGTGGGGGTATGTTTGAATATATATATAATATTGTATACATACGTATGATTGGATATAATGAAAAATATATATAATTATATATGAGATGGTATATAATTATATTGAGGTATATGGATGGTAGGAAATGTTTATGTGAAATTATACATGTGCGTTGGTATGCCCAAAATGCTAATAATCGGTTATGTGATTGCTATGTATCTCCTTGATGAAAATCCGATAAAAATATTCTTCGTGTAACCTTGTTGGCGTGCGTATATTTTCTTGGCACTCTATGGATAAGTAAATGAGAGTATACGAAAACTCTACAGAAACCATGTATCGGAGTTTGTGGGACTGTAGAGTAGTCTATACTTTTCTAATATCGATTCCATTTCGGAGGTAGAGTTCCTTGATATTGAGGAGGGATACTTATAACCATGTGACCATCGTAGGAGACGATATCTGTGATATCATTTGACGAGGGGTATCACGGGTGGTATCGACATGCTACGGGTATAGCCTCTGAGATGACTATAGGGGTAGTTGGATACCATGGATAACCTCGTTGCACTTACCCAACCGTTCGGGGCGTAAATATGCGGCCTTTGGTTCATTATGGTAGAATAAGGTCTAAGGAGACTCTTGTTATCTCGTGTAGTCGTGACCTCGAATTGGGTGAATAATCGAATTCTTGTTATCTTGTACAATTAGTCAAGGTCATTGATATTGATGAGGAATACTTATAACCATGTAACTATTGTAAAAGATGATATTTGAGATATCATTTGGCGATCGAGGTCATTGATATTGATGAGGGATACTTATAACCATGTAACCATCGTAAGAGATGATATTTGAGATATCATTTGGCGAGGGGTATCATAGGTGGTATTGGCATGCTACGGGTACAGCTTCTAGAAGGATTGTAGGGGTAGTTGGATACCATAGATAACCTCGTTACACTGACCCAGCTGTTGGGGGCGTAAATACGCGGCCTTTGGTTTACTATGGTAGAATAAAGTCCATAGAGATTTCTGTCATTCATACTGTTATGACCTCTTATTGAGCTGATGATCGGATTTGATGGAATCCCTGTTGCTTTTTTGATATCCAGTTGTTCATACGGCTTCGATGTTGTAAACCCGACTTATTGTTGAATCTCAGACAGTAGTTGGTACATCACCTGTTATTATTAATTTTATTCATTTTTTTATCGTCCGAGATATTTTATTATACTAATCTATTATTGTTTATTTTTACTTGTTGGGCATTCGGCTCACTCTTATATTTTATTGACTTCAAAGTAGATAGGTTGACATCAGGATAGAGGAGATCGCATGTGTAGACTTCAAACAGAGGTGATCTCGGGGATCGAAGCTTCCAGGATAGAGATTTAAGATTTTTATTATTTCAGTTACTATTTGACTTTTATTAGATTTTCTTCACGATGATTGATATTTTTGGATATCGATGTCATTTATTAAAATTATTGATTATTACTATTATAGATATTTAATTAATGGTGCATTTATGAGGTTTATTGGTGATATTTTTAACGATGTTGAATTCATTGATGACGTATAATTGATGATTTTAGATGATTTGAGATTTTCACCGTTACTATCCCGGTTGGATTCGAGGATCTGAATTTGGGTCGTTACATATTTTCCACAAATAAAATGGGCATCGCTTATATGTGGATAAATAGAATGGGGGTCACTCATGCACACCCAAGGGGCACTCATACATGGCATATATTACTTCGCATGTATGATGTATGCTCGATGAGTGCACGTACGTCGATATTGTGATAAATGGTCTGGCATGATTTTAAGGCTAAATCAAGATCATTTCAACCCTAATGGGTGTTGTACAAAGAGAGAATAGAGAAAAAAGAGATATATAAGAGATTTGGCAGTCGATTGTGGTTTGATTCAAGTTTTATTTTTAGCCTAGTTCGAATACATTATTTTAATCTTATTTTTAGAAAGTTTACTATTTGATTGCTCATTTATTTAATATATTTTCTCTAGTAGATTATTAGATATATTGTATTTAGGTGATTATTCACTCAAGTTGTATTGAAGGGATTTTAAATAGGGTTATATTTATGATTTGATACTTTTATATTAGATTTTTCAGGAGTTTGTTCAATAGTTTTTTCATTTATTGATAAAGGTTTTACATATTAAATATTACGATATAAGTTGTATACATTTTTTATATAATTTTATTTTTTTGTGTTTTCGTGGTGTTTGATGGCTAATCATTGATGGGAAATTTGGTGATTCATTTTCGTTACACCGATTATGTGCATATTTTTATTCTTGATAATCCCATCTTATATAATCCCATCATACTAAGGGAATCAAGGTTGGCTCGCTGTCCATCTAGGTAAATATCGAACATTGTATCTTTTTACTGCTAGTGAAATTACTCCTTCATGAGCTCATTCACTTAGCTCGGTATTGGCAATTTAATAATATGGGTCTTCCTTACCATATGAGAGTATACTAAAGATGTAAGGTATGGGTTCCGAAAACATTATAAATTCTAGTAATTAAGTTAATATAATTAATATAATTAAGTTTGAGATAAGTAGATTTGAAAAAAATTAGAAATTTGATCATAGTGCAGGAAGATATAGGGCTGGGTTCCACAGGCTCGAGCCTAGAAGAGGGCGCCAATTCTAGTAGCTGCTGGGCTTGCCGTAGGCTCGAGTCCAGTAGAGGGTGCCGATTTCAGTAACTTTGGGCTCGCCGCAGGCTCTAGCGAGCCGGAGGGCGCCAATGCCATTGTGGGTGCGCCCGAAGCGCACTCGATAGGCGCTCAAGCGCTAGTCCACTAATTCGCCCACCGACTTACTTCTTTGCGATTTTTAAAGGAAAAATGAGGGGAGAACAACCACGACCAGCTGAACAACGAAGGGAGAAGGAGAGGATAAGAGAAAGAGAAGGGATTCTTCGCCATTTTTGGTCCGATCAGAATAAGAAAAATGGTAAATTAGGTTGAGGCAAGTGTACTCTAAACTCCATCTTTTCTTGTTGTTGCTTTTTGATATCTCCATTTGGGTATTATTGCTCTAATATCCTCCTCCTCTAAGATTTGTTATGAATAATGCATGTCTTCTAAATTTCTCATAATTTTATGGATATATTTCATATTTAAGTATAAGTATTATGATTTATAGTTTCAATTTCGTTGTTCGGCTTGCTTTTTGTGTCCGATTTGTGTTCGGAATGTTTTTCCCAAACCCTAGCTCGAACATGAAGGTATGAAATTGTTGTAAACTTTGAGTTATGAAGTAAAAAATGTTATTTGATGAATTATGTAAGCTTATTGGACAATTTTTATCTGAAATTTTGTAAAAAGTTATACTATCAAAAAAATACTGAGAACTCCAAGATTATATGAAGGCTTAGTTATGTGAATTTGAAGTGGCATTTAAGAAATGATAATCTAAGACTAAGAAATAAGAACAAGGATACCCTAAGATAAGTTAAAATTGGTAAGAAATTGGACCAAGGTCAGTTATTCAGCGGGTAGTATTCTTTGATATACCTTAAGATGTTACCGTGGTAATCGATGATAACTCTGTCCATAGAGTGATATGTGGTCCGCCTTTCCTCGGGGCGTTACTATGAAGGATAAGAATTTTTAATCATCCTACCATTGGGATGTAAATAATTGGATAAGAACTTTTAATCATCCAGCCCTTAGGATGTAAATAAGAAGGATAAGAACTTTTAATCATCCTACCATCGGGATGTATTTAAGGAGGAACACTTTGGCCTTGAGTTGTGTGGAGTGAACACAATCTATTATCAATTATTTGCTCTCTTAACTGGTAGGGCCTACTAGCTTGGATCCCTTAGGAAATAAAAGTTAATCTAGAGGATAAGTAAGTTTGAATTGATTTATGATCTTCAACATATTTTCTGACTATGAGAAGTGGAAGAAATAACTGAAGGAAAATATAAAAGAAATAAAAATAAGATTTTGTATTCAAGTTCATATTTATGCATCGTTTCATACTTTTGCCTGGTCCATATGCGTATTCGGTTCCTAACTCATTGTATGTCTTCCTTTCTATTTATATTTGTATTTTATATGAAAATTTATATGTCATTATTATTATAGTACCTTATTGAGTAATTGGCTCACCCATTTCTTTTTTGTTTATCCTTCCAAATGAAACTGTTGAGCTAATACCTGATGAGAAAGAGTGAAGATAATGATTAGCTAAGGAAGATTTGTTGGATTTTGAAGACTTGGGCATTTTTGAAAGTGTTGATATTGTGAATGTAATCAACTAATATTTTGGATGAATGTTGTGTATTATTATGGCATAGCATGTTATATGTTATTATAGATATAGTTATACTTCTGCAAGTTTGATTTTGGATTTGTATAGGTTCCTAGATGGTATCTCTATTTAGATCCAATATGGTAGTTGTGAATACTGTATTGGAGTCATAGATGATATGTCATTGATATTGATCCTGTGTATGAGTTGTGTATGTGTTGTTAAATTTTGAGGTCTGGTCATTTATATGTCTTGACAGGTTGTATTATTAAGGTATTATGTATGATTTTTGTCCTTATTTCGGGGAGACTCTACCTAATTTTTTACAGCAATTAATTGTATATTAGCTCAATTAAGTTTAAGTATGATTATTGACGGAGGTCATTAATGGATGATGAACCGTTCCGTCATAAATGGTATCAAAGAAAAAAGAGATGCCTTAGATTTGATTTGAATCTTTTGCAGAAGCTCAGATTAGATTAAGATAAATTGAATAAGTAAATGTAGACATAGGACAATTAAGTTAGACTAGTAGTTTTAATTATCCTTATTGACTAATTTCGACTAGAACTAAGAAGTAGTGATTAAGTTTGGCTATTTAACTTATGCGTACTAATTAGTGTCTGAAGCACGATCTAACCCATATATTTTTATTTTAGAAAGAATATTAGTGATGGCTCCTGGACGAGGGTCTACTGGTCGTGTTGGTTGGCTGCGAGGTTGAGAGGAAGAAGTTATTTAGAGATGCCTTAAGGCTTAAATTTGATCGATGCCGAGCTAGTATTTTAGTATATCAACATCGATTCAAGGCCTAAGTAGTCGATTTTAGTTCAAAATTTAAGTTGGATTGATTCTGGGTTGAGGTCCTTTGACTAGTAATTTGATAAAAAGGAATGCTTGAATGTGATGATCAAGCATGATAAATAAGGTAGAATCGATGGGTTGATGTTAGTATAACATAAAGCCAATTCTAGTGTAACGAATCTAAGTATAACATAGAGTCAATTTATAACCGATTTAGTAACGATTAAGTGTCTAAACTCTTGCGTAGCTTGAATCCTGTAGAGGTTGAGGTATCGATCCTGAGGATTGACATGGCATTTGCGGTAATCTAATGTTTAGAGAAGATAATGTGATGTTGCCCTATATAAGATAGAAGGTGAAGTCGACCTTGGGTGGTTGACTTGAAAAGAGTCATGGGTCTCAAGGATAAAGGGATATCGTAGGATATGTTGTGAATATTTTATGGATGAATATTTTATCTCGATGGGATATTTAGAGTATGTCTCAATTGTAGATAGTTTGACCATGTGATTAAGGATTATCCATATACCACGCGTCGGATAGTAAAGAGGTCTGGTGCTTGGATTAAGGTTTCATGGTGATAGCACAAGTATAGTGGTGTTATTTACCATGGTGGAAGGTACGATTCCCAAATCTTGATGTTTCTGTATATGTATCGATTTGGAATTTTGAATCTATATTTTGTTTGTGTTTCTTAAGTTCATTCGTTCTTCAAGGATCATGAATTTTATACGAGCTGTATTGAGGTCTGCGACATTTTCTTGGGTCTGTAGATATAAAATTTATCAGACTGATTTGACCTTAGTTGTGATACTAAACTTTGATATGATATTTGAGGATGTTTCTTAAAAGAAAGGGTTCGGTTGATTTTTCTGTTCATTAGTAATTCGAGGGTGTGTCAGGGTCAACTATGATATTTGAGGATTTTGTGTAGAATCGAGGAAGCATTGGTTTAATACTCGTTATGAATTACTCTAGGACTTTGGGGTAGGTAAGATGACGGATGAAGGTTACATATGGATGATTAAAACTTAGTTGCCGGGAGATGAATAGTCTGATAAGCCGACATTGGGGATTGAATAAGTGGTTAGTTTATCTATGGCAAGGGCTTAATATTTCCCCAGGATGATCAGTATTCGTAGTATTGTCAATTGTGGATAATCGGAAATTATGTCTATCATAGCCTTCAGAATTAAAATATGGCCATTATGAGTCTTGATGAGGTCATTTGGGGTTTGCCAGTTCATCGGCATTTTTGTGGATTTTGTGAATTGGATCTCCCAATCATATTTTGGTCAATTTTGTAATGATCTCATTGATGACTTCTTAGAATCAAAGGGAGTGTGAACTCTGTTTGAGGATAGTACCATGGATTAGGAAGGCAATTAGTCATGTGCCTAATTAGGGGAGAGTGTGAGTATGAGTATGGGGAATGTTGTGTTGGGAATGTAGTCCCATCAAGAGCATGAATGTGGTTCTGTAGAGATTTGAGCGATAGCTCCTTTGGGAAGGATTGATCGATGTCGTGGAAGTGTATATTTCTCTTGAGTTCAGGTGAATCTGGTAGGATGTCTATTAAGTATTCCTTGAGGACTGTAGCGTCTGTAGGGTATTTGACTAGGAAGTATCTGGCATCCATCGGGATGAGATACATGAGGGGAGTTCTCAAGGAAACGGAGGGCATTATCGACCATGTCATTGGGATAATCCTGGATGGATCAAATGAATTATAATAGAATGTGATACTTATGAGGAAGATTTAGGAATTTTGTTTTCCTGCATCACATGTGAGTGGATGCCCTTGGACTAAGTGGGAGAGAGGCCTATGATCAAAATTACTCTACCCGTGATTGGAGTTAGTAATTGAGGTCTTTGCTTTGAACTGATAGGTGTTGCCTTTAGAGTTGGTCAGTATTTAATGATTCTAACGATCTGAATATTTGTGTCATAAGGAACAGACAATTATGTGGTAGTGTAAGTGGGTAAATTTGCTTAAGGACTTAAAAGAGGATCTCGGTGTCATTTAAGGAAAGAAAATATTAGTGTCGATAATTTAATGTTGGGAACTTTTAGATTTGGGATGTTTTTTAGGTTTCGTAGCAAATGTATCCAGAGTTTTGAGGCTTCGAGAATTATTAGATGTTAAATCCTTAAGGTATTGTTATGGGGTTATCGGACGTCAAAGATTTTAGATATTTGATTAATTGGGGAACCGCTATCAAGGACATCCATTTATTGTAAATTTGGGCAGTATGATTGGAATTGAGTAAGTCGGCTTGTTGATATGCCAATGAGATGATAAGCTGGCAAATTTGTGAGTTTTGAAATTTTAATGGTAACTAGAGGCTGTACCAAAAATTTTGGGTAATCCTTTTAGTTATATTCCTAAGATGATTGCCATTTGAGGATTATGAGTGTTGCATTAAATATATCGATAACTTTGAGAATTTTCTTAGGGTCGTAGCTGCCATACGACTTAAGAGCCCGATAAGGATTCATTGACTTGAGTGCTAGAGGATTTTTAAAGCACAAGTAAATGGTCAATTAGAATAGCACCGTAGTAACATGTGGTCCCTTGCCAAGAAATCTCAGAATAAGATCGGGGATCCCATGAATGATCTTTTTAAGGCTTAGTATGAATTGAAGTAGAAATTTATCAATTCGTTTGAGGTTCTGAATTAAGTCGGGGAAATAGCCAGTGACTTGGGGTTGCATCTACATTTAGTGGATTTTTATGAAGTCTCCTATGTATCAATGATTATGGAGTTAAGTACGTTGATTAAACTAAGCTTTGTGAAAAATTAGAAATTTTGTCTTATAATAAGATTCTAATCTAAATTAGAAGAGAGAACATGAGATACCGGGGATTAGGATAATTCATTTGGTCAATGTTTCCTAGCAAGGATCATATCTTCAAGGTTGTGACATCAGATCATAAGTAGGAGACTGAAAGGATTTTCCCTGATTGTTGAATTTTTTATGTTTGTTAAATTTTGATGATGAAATTTCATGAGTAGGGAAGGATTGTAAGGTACGGGTTCTTAAAAAATTATAAATTCTAATAATTAAGTTAATATAATCAATATAATTAAGTTTGGGATAAGTGGATCTGAAAAAATTGGGAGTTTGATTATAGTGCAGGAAGATGCAGGGTTGGGCTCGCCACAGGCTCGAGCGCAACAGAGTGCGCCAATTCCAATAGCTATTGGGCTCGTTGTAGGCTCGAACCCAGTAGAAGGCGCCAATTCCAGTAGCTACTGGCCTCGCGACAGGGTCGAACGAGTTGGAGGGCGCCAATTCCAGTGTGGGTGCGACCAAAACGTGCTCAATAGGTGCTCGAGCGCCAGTTCACTAATTTGCCCACCGACTTTCCTCTTTACAATTTTTAAAGGGAAAATGCGGGGAGAACAGCCACGACCAGCAAAACAACGAAGGGAGAAGGAGAGGAGAAGAGAGAGAGAAGGGATTCTTTGCCATTTTTGGTCCGATCAGAGTAAGAAAAGCGGTAACTCAGGTTGAGACAAGTGTACTTTGAATTCCATCTTTCCTTATTGTTACTTTTTGATATCTTCATTTGGGTATTATTGCTCTAATACCTTCCTCTTCTAGGATTTGTTATGAATAGTACATGCATTCTAAATTTCTCATGATTTTATATATAGATTTTGTATTTAAAGCATAAGTATTATGATTTATGGTTCCAATTTTATTGTTTGGCTTGTGTTTTGTGTCCGATTTGTATCCGGAATGTTTCTCCCAACCCTAGCTCAAAAATAAAGGTATGAAATTATTGTAAAATTTGAGTTATGAAGTAAAAATGTTATTTGATGAATCATGTAAGCTTATTTGACAATTTTTATCTAAAATTTTGTAAAAAGTTATACTATCAAAAAGATACCGAGAACTCCAAAATTATCTGAAGGCTTAGTTATGTGAATTTGAAGTGGTCTTTTAGAAATGATGATCTAAGGCTAAGAAGTAAGAGCAATGATGCCCTTAGATACGTTAAAATTATCAAGAAACTAGACCAAGGTTTGTTATTTAGCGGGTAGTATTCTTTGGCATCCCTTATGATATTACAGTGATAATCAAGGGCAACTCTATCCTTAGAGTAAATGTGGTCTACCTTTTCTCGGGGCTTTACTATAGATGATAAGAATTTTTGATCATCGTGTCTGCAGGTTGTAAATAAAGAGGATAAAAATTTTTGATCAACTTACCCTCGGGATATAAATAAGGAGGAATACTTTGGCCTTGCATTATGTGGGGTGAACATTTTAGTCTACTAGTCCAGATCCCTCAAGAAATAAAAGTTAATCTAAAGGATAAGTAAGTTTGAATTGATTTATGATCTTCAGCATATTTTCTGACTAAGACAAGTGGAAGAAATAATTAAAGAAAAAAATAAAAGAAATAAAAATAAGATTTTATCTTCAAGTTCATGTTTATGTATCGTTTCATGCTTTTACGTTGTCCGTATGCATATTTGGTTCCTAATTCCTTATATGTCTCTATTTCTATTTATATTTGTATTTTATACTAAAATTTACATGTCGTTATTATAATACCTTACTGAGCAATTGGCTAGCCCTTTACTGTTTTATCTACCATTCCAAATGAAACTGTTGAGCTGATGCCTAAAGAGTGAAGATAGGGATTAGTTAAGGTAAATTTGTTGGACTTTAAAGACTTGGACATTTTTAAAAGTGTTGATATTGTGAATGTAATCAACTAATATTTTGGATGAATGTTGTGTATTATTATGGTATAGCATGTTATATATTATTATGGATATAGTTATATTTCTGCAAGTTTGATTTTAAATTTGAACAGGTTCCTAGATGGCATCTCTATTTAGATCCAATGTAATAGTTGTGAATATTGTGTTGGAGTTATGGATGATATGGCATAGATGTTAATCATGTGTATGAGTTGTGTATGTGTTGTGGTTAAATTTTGAGGTCTGGTTGTTTATATGTCTTGACAGGTTGTAGTATTCAGGTTTTATGTATAATTTTTGTCCATATTTCGAGGAGACTCTACCCAATTTTCTACAGCAATTAATGTGTTCAATTAATTGTGTATTAGCTCAATTAAGTTTAAGTATGATTATTGACGGAGGCTATTAGTGGATGATAACCCGTTCTGTCACAAAATAGTCAGAGTAGGCGACATCCTACGCAATAGTTTATTGATAGGCACAAGGAAGGAGTTGATCCCTTTCTTGTTCACCTGTATGAGATGGATTGCTTTTCGTACGCGTATGGATCGGTAAAGATACTTTTTAAGTAAAATGAAATTGGCAATAACCAATCAATCAATATAAGAAAATTTTTTCAAAACCTCAAGGGGACAATTATTATAGTTTCAAGTTGATTCTCTTTTAGCATAGTTGTAAGGCCTTCTTTCTTAGATCCATCCACTTCTAAACTAGTATAAAAAATGTATAATTACTTATATTTTCATGCTACATATCCATTTCCAAAAGCATTAACACTTTATCATAGTTGAAATATTTAAAGTAGAAAATTTAAACCAATTTCTTACCTTGAGGATCTTGCCAGAATTTCAGATGTTTTCAAATCACGATAAAGCCAACCACGCTGCATGGCATTTTTTCCAAGTGAACTAAACCAGATGTCAACTTGAACAACATCCCCCCTGCAAGACAAAATATGATCAACCCTTTTCAATCCTTACTAATCTCTTTCATTCACTGAGCATCCATTTCCATGGCTACTAGGCATAAAATATCAAATATAGCAATGAAGTAAATGAATAATTGGCCAAAAGAACAATACTCCAATAATCCGTTGAAAAGCAATTTATAATTACTCATAATACGTTGATTCACGATAAGTTCATTCATTTTGAGAGTTCAATAGTTTAGGAACTAGAGATTCATTTACCTAGGTTCTTATTTTTCTTTGTCTAGGTGATATCTCTCATTTTTTCTCCCATTTCTTATAAATTGTGGTGCAATTCACATTTTGCATTATCTTCAAAAAACACAAGTAATGCAAACAAAGTTTTACCCAATTTCTTTCTTCTTTCTTTTGTTTTTCCTTTAAAACAGACATATTTGATATTAGATTCAATGACCAAAATATTGCTTTTCTTCAATTCCTTAACCGTCATTCTTCAAATCACTATCTATGGCTTCTTCAAACTCTACAAAAACATTCTTTCAATATAGTACAAGTTAGATTCTAATATTTTATAAGGAATATTATTGTAAGATCTAG
>JAOVVI020014365.1:0-11534 GCA_028571085.2 Nepenthes alata | reverse complement strand
AAAAAATTTAGGAGTTCAGAAAATAAATGCCAATTTTAAAATTTATCTACGTAATAATTTAGGTAAAACTAAGTCTAAAATAAAATTTTAAAAAATAAAAGTTGAGAATTAAAGGAGGAAAAAATTAAAGTTTTAAAATATTTTTGATAGATTTTCGATCCTATAAATTTTTTTAATAGTATAATATGATTAAAGTTGTAAGATGTATTTGAAAAATAATTATACTTTATTATCAATAAAATAAATATTAAATTTAAAATGAGTAAACAAAATTTTATATTTTAATTTCATAAAGATATTCAAAATTATATGGTATGTCATATTCAATGAAAAATTTTATTGAATAAAAATCATACTTATGACTTGGATAATATAACATATAAAAATCTTCCATTAAGAGAAAAACAACAACTAAAAATTACTGAAAAAAGTCTCATAGACTGAGCAGCAAACAAATTTATATAAATGAATTGAGATCTTAGCAAAGAAGACACAAAATACAAAAAAATATATTTATATAAATGAATTGATGTACGAGTGTCAAAATAAATACACACATGAGCGTGCTTCATTGATGTGCAAACGTTGTCAATTTTGTTAATTTATGCATAAGTGTCGCTTTTATACAAGTTATGAGTTAACTAAATTTTTGTAAATATTTAATTTTTATCCAAGTATAAAATTATTTTTTATAATTTATCTAATTTACTTAATTATTAATGTTATTATTTTAAATTTATTATATACATTTTTATATTATATTATATTATATAATATATTATGTTTACCATTTAAATTAATAATTATTATCTTACATGACTGCAATTCTCTAGCTATTAAGGTATACAATCTATCCAACATACCCTAGTTAGATCAACTCTTTCCATTTGAAGATTGGATAATTTTAAGTTTATTTATGCAATGTTATGTAAGATATTACTTTTGTAATTTAAACCCTTAATTATTAAGTTTTCAAACAGTAACTCTCTGTGGAAATTCTCTAATCCCATCTCAACCTAAGTAATAATTTTAAATTTAAAAAATAAAAAAATTACGATCAGATACATTAAAGTCATCCCTAATCCTTCTCTAATACTATAGAATCTGTCAGACAGTTGAGGTCTGCATCATCTCCCTCTCTACCTCTCTCTCTTTCATGAAAAAATGGAAGTGGGATCACCAGTAAGCAGGCTCTGCCAATTGGCTTAGATCATGACTACTTGTACTGGCATGGCATTCTTCCCTGCGAATTTCACGCTGCAAACGCCCATTGACGATAACCATCAACCTCCTCTCTCTTCGCCTATCCCCACACGCCTTCCGCAGGAGTTTCATGGTACACTCCCCCCCCCCCGGCTTGTCTCTTCAAGAAATGAATGAATGAATGAATTCAATGCTTCCTGTTTCTTTTTCTTTTCTGATTCAACGAGGGGGCTTTTAATGTCTGCAGTGGCACCATTGCTAGGGAAGGGGTTACTGCCATTTTCAGCCATTGATGCTTGTGAAGAAAGTAACAACAATGGCGGTGAGGAAGATTTGTCAGACGACGGATCACAAGCAGGGGAGAAGAAGAGGAGACTGAACACGGAGCAAGTGAAGACGCTTGAGAAATACTTTGAGCTGGGAAATAAGCTTGAGCCAGAGAGGAAAAGTCAGTTGGCTAAAGCTCTTGGCTTGCAGCCCAGACAGATTGCTATTTGGTTTCAGAATAGAAGGGCTCGGTGGAAGACGAAGCAGCTTGAAAAAGACTATGAGATTCTGAAGAGAGAGTTTGAATCCCTCAAGGCTGATAACAAAGCCCTCCAATCTCAGAATCAGAAACTTCAGACACAGGTAATCCGTTCTTTGATCAATGAAAGTCTCTTTTTCCACAGCATTTCTCTCTTTTAGTTTTGAATTGTGTCTTGATTTTAAATTCTCGTTGACGAAGTATCCCCAACTAATTTTTGTTACCCTTACTGCAAAATTGATTGATTTGTGATGGGTTCTGTTCAAAAAACGCTTTCTTGATTGTAGAAAGTGATCATCATGTGTGCCACTTTCCCTGTTATTTTGTTTCCTGAAATCAGTTTACCTGTTTTCAGCTCCTTCCGATCCGGCATAGTTGTTTGCAGAATCAGAATCATTAGGCAGAGATGGTAAATTATCTCTAATTGGTCATTGTTTTCCATGATTTTGCATTCATTTTCTTGTACATAAATCATTACGGTTTTCAAATATGTCGTCAGGAAGAATCATTCCCAACTTTTGTGTGATACCCTTTTGCTGATATTGAATGATTGGTAACGGGTAGTTAAAAAAGATATGTCTTCATTATTTTTTCAAATCAACGGACTGAATGATTGTGGGTTTACTTTTCTCTGTTTCCAAAATCTTAAAATTGCTTTCTGTGCTTTCAATTTCCTTCTGCTGACAGAAGAGTGAGTAATTCTTTTCAATGGCACGATTGTGCTGAATTTTACCACTGAATTTTGCAGATATTAGCACTACAGAGTAGGGAATCGACTGAATCAATCAATCTCAACAAGGAAACTAATGGATCATGCAATAATGTAAGTGAGAACAGCTCTGAAGTCAAGTTAGATATCTCAAGAAAACCAACAAAAATTGGAAGTCCTCTCTCTGCTCCTCCAACCAGCAGAACTCTTTTACTTCCATCATCATCTTCTTCCGTTAGACCTTCTGCTCATCATCATCATCATCACCATCAAATGGCTGCGCAGCTCTTCCAAAGCCAAGCAAGATCTGATCTCCAACGCCACAATTTTGATCATCCTATCAAAGAAGATAGCTTTTCCAACATCTTCTGCGGCATGGAAGATCAATCTGGGTTTTGGCCATGGCTTGATCAGCAGAATTTCAATTGAAATTAAACCCAGCAAAATAGGGAAAATCAAAAACAAAAACAAACAAACCGATTTCTTATCTCTTAAACTCCGTGCATGCTTTCTTCCCTATTGTTGGGTATTTGATTGGTGTATAAAGTAAATATGTTCGATTTGAAATTGCGGGGTTTTTGCTTTAATTCATGAAAGCAATAAAGAAGTATGTTCATTTGAATCAGATACAGTGATTCTACAGCTAGAAATATGTTTGTTTTCCATGGAAGTAGTACTTTTTCCTTCTTTTTTTACCCTATTTTAAAATGGTCGAATTATATTAGCACATTTTTCCCTTAATATTTTTTTGGTTTTTAATTCTTGCTTCAAATTTATGTCTCTGTTTTATGAAAAGAAATTACTTTGCCCAACTATGCTTTCAATGCAGATTCTTAAATGATTTTCCCTAATTTCATAAATCAGGCATTGCGGGCGGGGTTGAAGTGGATCAAAATCTACTCAGAAGTTGACAAATGTGATATTATTTGTTCAATTACAAACAATGAGATATTATTTGTATTTATTTTGCTATATTCATAATTTATCTTAAATTTATTTTTACCTAAAATTATTTTTACCAGTAAAGATTTTAGAATCATATTTATTAACGGATATAGTGGAAAAACATATTTTTCTATCTTAAAAATATAAATTAAATGCCATACAAAAATTTACACCTTAAATAGAAAAAAATAGTTTTTTTTTTACCATTTTTTAATAAAGTTGGTCTGAAATTCATGCGTACGATAGATGAAAGTATTTTAAAAAGGGTTATATATTGATTACAAAAATAGTTTTTATTCTTTTTATATAGAATTAAAGAGAATAGTCTTCCACTCTTTCATATTTTATTTATGAATTTTGCTAAAGATCCCACTAATTTATAAATTAGTCAAATTTTTTATAAATTATCGGTTGATATTCGATTAAAAATATCACTATCGTTAATTAACTGATAGCAACTAAAAATGCTTAATTTGATCAAAGAATATCACTATCGACTGAAAACATCACATTGAAGGCATAACCACCGATGATAACTATGTTGGTTGGTTTATTTAATAGTCTTAATCATTTTTTATAATTCAAATTTTAAAAATAATAATGAGACATTTTTTTTCTTTGAAAATCTTCCAATAAAATATATAAAAGAATATTTCTAAATATGACATTTTCTGATCACCGTAATATTTACACTTAAAGGTGGGCGATCGAAGTTGATGGGATTAGAAGTACGATGGGCCGATCCAGTTTTGGGCCCAACCGTCAGCACACAAAAGAGAACGAAAGCTCAACGAGCAACAACCAAAACCCCAGGAGAGAGACCAATTTAGGCTGGCCTAGTCAAGGCCTGATAACAATCGCAGCGACCGAGTTAAAGCCTAAAAGACGATGAGTCAAGGAGTTAAGCATCAACAACTCAGCAGGCAACACGATCAGAAGCTACCCAGCCAGATAGTCAATAGTGCGATCATAACATGTGCATACAGTGGTTAGAACAAGCTTACATAAGCGCTGCCTACAACCGTTACCGTAACAGTTTGACAAATGCACCAAAGGGATCACTCATGGCTACATCACCGTCACAAGGCAATAACTGGCGCGACAACCACAGTCATCATTAGGATAAGACGGCTAATCCTACCAGACACCTATCGCAGGCCTTGGCGTCAAAACTTTCTCTACAAAATATTACAAATACTCTTCACTATCGTAAAGAGTAGGGGGAGAACCCTACAACACAAGAAGAGGAGAGCTCTCGAACTTACGAAGGACTCCTGGCTAAATCAACCCTCGAGCGAGATATGAGAGTTCAGAAAAAATCAAACTCTCTTTCCTTAACACTTTTATTTCTCTTCCTCCTCGCCGAGTGCTTCCTAATGAGTCATTCACCAAGTGCACCCCTAGTAAACTATTCCAATTGAGTACCTTTCTTTTTTTCTAAGTCATTCCCCGTTAAACGCCCATAGTGAGCCACTCACCGAGTGCACTATTAGTGAGGCGCTCCAATCAAGTGCCTTTTTTTCTTTCTAAATCGGTTCCTACCGAACTCATGCATCAACTCAATCCTCCTCTCACATCCCCCACATACGTGCAACTCTACATTTTTATATCATCGTATCTTTCTATTTTTTGGGAATGATTTCTGATTTGAACATCTGAAAATAAATTGGAGAGTTTGTCCGACTAATCCTATGACTTTTGCTTGTTGTTTTAGTGCGTAGGTTCCTAGTTAGTAGAGATAAAGATCAAACCCGTTTCAATTCAACCCATAGTAAAAAATTAAGTAGTTTCTAATATGTATCACAATTCAAATTTTAAAACGCATCAGAAGTGGATTCAACTTGAACATTGGAGTGGAATTAAATTAATTAAAAGAAGTAACAATAATTTATAAATATATATCAATTTATAATTTAGTTAATTAGACTTATTGATTATGATGATACCTTGTTTATGCTTTTAAAATAACTATTAAGCTTTCATTATTTTAAAGTGATGAGGGAGGTGAGAGAAATCAATTCATGTTTTTCCAAAAGAGAACATTAACAATGATCAAGGTGTATCAATTATAATGTATTCTTTCATTGTCATTTGCCAAGTACCTGTTATAATTCCTATAAATGACATGACATGCTTTATCAATTCATTAATATGATTATAAACCATAATTTAGTATTTTTTATTATATTTTATTAATAAAGTTACTTAATTAAAGAGTTTGATCTTTAATAAAAAAAAATATTTAAGTAATTAAAGATTTTATCTTTTTTGACCTTATAAATGATAAAAATATTTATCATATGTATAGTTAAAGAGATAGTATGTTTCTAAATAGATATAAGAAGTTTTAAGATTCAATAGTGGAGTCTTTTCTATAACATCTTATATTTTTTGATATAATGTTTAAGCTTGAAAAATACCCACATACATTGACATCAAATTATGCAAATCTCATTGAAATAAAGAGATAAGAGTAAAAAGATGAAACTAATTCTAATTTATTTGAAAAAAGAACGTAAATATGAATTTAATTACGTCTTTAATATTTATTTTTATGATATTAAATTATAAAATAATATAATAATTTGACAATTTATAAATTTTTTAAATTCTCATAAAACGTTATAGCAAATGTATAATTTAGCAATATGTATAATAATTTTAATTCCATTAAATTTTTATAATAAGCCTCGTGAGGGGGATGTTGGGAGAATTACAAGGTGACAAGAAATATTGAAAAATGGCTGCCATAATCCATGTACATTTTACTTCTTTTAGATATACTAAAAAGACAGTAGAACAACAACAATAAAAAAAAAATATATTAGAAAATAAGTGCCCTAAACATTATGTTAAGGGCCGTTCATAGGTCAGGTCCAAATCCATCAAGTCAGCTCCACATGCTAAGAAGCATGGATACTGATATTGGATATGACATAACACTGTATTGATATAATGATTTTTTTTAATGAGGGCATAATATATCAATAAATAACTAAAATTAGTAGTTAATGCATAGATATCAGAATATAATTAATAAACAATATTTTATAGTTACTATTAATAAAAAAAATATGTTTCTTGTTTTCTATCCCAGAAATTTTACACGAAAAAATAATATATAAGTTAGTATTGAGTCAATATAAATATTATAATACATTAAGGAAAAGCCCAAATTTATCATGACACCAATGCTTCAACCTAGGGGAGTGATTATGCTTCTTAGGCTATGAGAAAACAAACAATCGGGTCTTTAAATGACTTAAGGAGAGCCAAATTTGAAAATTTTTAAAATTGATCTAACCTTTTTAATATATCATATATGAGTATGAGTTATACTTTATTTTCTTAGATGGACATAGTTTTCAAGAAAAATATTAATAGTTTTAGACTTTATTGGTTCTTGATTCGTGGCTTTGTATGTCGACGTATAAATGTTCAAAACATAAACTCGAGTGAAAATTTATTTTATTTATGTATAAATTAACAAAGTTGAATTGAATCGATTGCTACATATTATATAAGACTTATAAATGAGTGGAACTTTAACCACTAAACAAGTCATTCACATCATTCACAAGGCATAAAATGAGTATATACATAGATAAATAAAAGAATCAATTGTTAGTTTGACAATAAGTTTATTTAGGAGTCTATAAATTTATTTGTTTACTACTTAAATTTGCATGTAAACTCTTCTTTCTTTCCCCTTTGTAAAATTAGACCGAGACAGTCTCATTTTTAAAAGAATATATTAGGGATTGAAGGGTCCATGAACGGCACGGGCCAATCCAATCACGGTGAGGGGCAATTCGGTGGCCAGCCCATTAGCTAGTATGACCCAACACAAAAGTAAAGCCAAGAAGTTGCCCGAACAGCCCATTCGCTACGAATGGGCCCATAGGAAACCAATGGCCCAACCTTAGGAGCTAGCTACTGCAACTTCACCAATCGTAGCAAAGTCAACCCTCCACCTTTGTAATAATAGTCTATCAGCGATGAAGACGCCGACGTGGCAGATCTTAATGGTCATGCCCGCCGGTGGTCAATCATAAGGAATCTTCATGCCCGCTGACCAACGGTAGCCCAGCCAACCCACGCAATGGGGGACCTGGCTCTTGTCGGCCATCACCGGCCATGGTCACATCAACGTCACAATACGACATCTGACATAATGGCTCCCATCAATTTCCAATGGTCGAAAAATCCCGGAGGTATACTTATTATCAGTCTTAGCACCAAAGCTCTCTTTGCGTGGCATTGTAAATCCCCTCATCATCCAAAGGAGGAGGGAAGCAACTTAGTAGACAAACAGCCCACGAGCAAGACCCACAATGCGAAAGAAAGAACCAAGCATTCTTCCGTAGTGCAATTCTCTCTCTAATAGTAAATCACTCCTTGTCGAGTGCAACTTGAGTGAGTTATTGACCGCGTGTAACCACAAAGGATCCCAGTCCTCCTATATCTCCAAATCGCCCCTCATTCGAGTGTATTTCTAAATCACTCCTCAATAGGACGCATCTAAACACTCAATCCCCACCACATGTATTCACATATTTTTCTTACATACTCATTATATCTTTCTATTTTTTTAAAAAAGTTTACTGATTTGAGTATCATAGAATAAATTAAGGAGTGAGTCCCACAAATCTTCTGACCTCTTATTTATAATTTGTAGTACGTAGATTTCAGGTTAACAGCGACGGAGACCAAATTTACTCTAATTCGACTCACAACAAAAGATCGAAAGATTTCATAATTCGTGCCACAACTTAAGAATTAGGGACACATCAGGGGTAAAAAAATAAAATAAGATAGAATAGAATTATGGAATTATTTATTAGTATTCCAATTTGGGTTTGAAATATATTCTAATATTATTATTTATTTATTAATTATTAGTTTTATAAATAAAAAAAGTTCTTATTTATTTCCTAAAAAAAAAATTATATATATATATATAAGACCGACCTATCTAACATGCAAAAATTACGGAGAAGAACAATCCATACAGGCATAATTCTTTCTCTTTTTTTTTTTAATGTTGGACATGGGATTTGTGCTGATAAATGAACTAGGAAAAATAGTATATGCACAATTTTATTATACTATTTTTTTTTATAATAATGGATGTCATCTATTTACAATTTAGACTCTATTTTTATTTTTTGTTAAAATTTGTTAGGTGACATCCAATAAATTGCTCGTCATATCACTCAATTATAAAAATAATGTCACCACAAATAAGTGGAAGTACATATTTTATTTAACGAAATTTATTTTTCAAATATTTAGTGTAATAATAAAAAAATACTTCTACATTTATATTTAAAATCAATCAATAATATTATTATTTGATAAATTCGCCCATATAATCTTCACCTCACAGGAACTACAAGATCACACTAATGACACTGTTAAAATTTACAAGATCAGACCATACAATCATGTTTAATAGTGAAATATATTAGAAATTCACATTTATATTTAATAATTTAAATAAAAAAATGACAATCGATCACTCTTAAAATTATCTCCAATTATAACATATTTGAGAAATAAAATATATATTTTTCACCAATCTTATAATTCTAAAAAATTAATATATGCATTTTGATTAAGATTGTATTATACTATTACAATTATATCATCTAAATTAGTCCTCTTTTTACTTTATAAATAATAAAAATACATACATATATTTAAATATACATACATATATACAAACATAAATTTAAGTATATAGTTAATATTTCTTTTTAGATTATTAAATCGTACAAATAATTTAATGATCCATAAAATACTTTAATTCTCATAAAATTTCAAAGTAACTTGATAACTTAACAATCCAGGTAACAATTTAAATATCATAATTAAAAAAAAAAAAACTAAAAGTTTTAATCGGTCAGTCTCATAAGAAGAATGTTGTCAGAACTTTGAGCTGACAAGAAATATTGAAAATCGTACGCACAATTTATGTTCCCTTTACTTCTTTTGGGTACTATAGAAGGAGATGAAGAACAATAAATAGAAAAAGACATTGATTGATATGATAATATAATTTATAAATAATAATATTTTATAATAAATATCAATAAAAAGTATATATAGATTTTTCTATTTAAAATATTTTAGAAGAAAAAAATAATATATAAGTTAGTTGTAAGCTAATATAAATAATATAACATCTTAAAAAATAGCTCAATATTTATTTATATTACAAAACCTTTTTTTTTATTTTGTAAAATTACTCAAATGTGTTGAAGCATGTTGAAGTTAAATTAAATAAAACAAAAATTTTGACATGGGTTTGACACCGATACTTTAACTTTAAGAGAGTGCCCGTGCTTCTTAACCCATGCAAAAGCTAATAGCTAGGATTTTAAATGAGTTGAGTCAAGTTAAATAAAAAAATTAAAAATTGTTCTAATTTTTTATAATATTACATATGACTTCAAGTCTTAGTTTTTTTAGATCGGCCTTGTTTTTTAATGCCTGATATTTTTATTAAGATTTATTACATAATTATTAGAGATATTAGATTAATTTAAATAATAATTATATAATTAAAAATAAAAAAAAATTAAAAGAGAATTAGGACGAATGCCTGGTTGGCATCTACGAACACTAATTTGTATTTTTGATTGAATAGATGGTGTCTAATATGAGTTTATTGCAGCACTTAAAACGTAATTTAGATAATACAGTGACGTTCGAAATATGTATGTATTGATACTCATATGTAGATAAGGCAGAATATTGACGTCTAAATTATATTTAATGCTTCGCTCATGTACATTTATGCGTTTGGGTGGTGTCTAATATGTGTCTAACTAGTATTTATATGCCAATTTTAATATTTAATAGATTTTTGTCAGATTTTAGTCATTATGTGTGAGAAAAGAAACAAATGAGAGAAAAAGAGAAGAGAGTAAGAAGAAGAATAAGAGAAAGTATGAGAACGAATGTAATTTTAAATCTTTTTTGAGTTAGATATATTAAATAGATATTTAAGTGAAGTATTTCTAAATTTATTTTTGGTCTATTTTTAGTATCTTTTGATTTTATTTATAATTCATATTTTATTTTACATGTATGTTATCTTTTACACCATTATTTTAAATACTATTGTATGAATGTGATTTTTACCAATCATTTTAAATTTTTATTAGGTTTTAATAAAATTTTAAAATTTTGGTTTATTTTTTATTGGACAAGTAAATACTTTGAAGGATTATATTGATATATAGAAATATTTGAGATAAAAAATGATAAAAATTTTACATTTGGCTGTTAGTCCATACAAGTACTCAGACAATACTCTATTTTAATATTTGACATGAGTTTACACTTTTTTATAATATAAAAATTTTACATTTTTACTTTTTCTACGGGGTAAAAAAGTTTTGACATTTTTTTTGAAGAATATTTCATTTATTATTTTATTAAAAATTATTCTAAAAAATTAATAAAATAATATATTTAGACATTTAAATATATTAAGTACATTCAAGAACTGTACCTATCATTCATAGATAATAAAAAAAATAATATTAGACATTGTATATTAGCAGTAATTTATAGACCATCTATCTATAAATTTAAATATAGTATTTTAGCTTAAAATTATCAAAAGTATACATAACTATTTTTCAAAATTGGCCTTTTGGCTCTTGATTCTTTGATTTTGGCATGATTTGGTATTTTGATTTTAAATTGTATTGTATTTTATATTTTAAAATAATTTGACCTTTTAAGATTTATAAATTTTGACATGATATTCAAATTTACTTAACTTTATAATTTTAAAACTTTTAAAATTATATGATATGGATTTATGTTAATAGTGTCTAATTTGTATTATTTGATATTCGTGTACATGTTAATAATTTTACATATAAAATAATAATCTGGATTATGTTTTTAGAATACAAGATATATTAAATTTCATAAGTATTTACAATTTTTCATCATTCTATCTATTTTATATACATGATTTGCATATTGTATATATATACTTGTTAAATTTTAAACTAATGATCTGTTATCTTTTGTGATCATTTCTTGTTAGAGGCCCCTGAATTACTTGTAAGATTTGAACAAAAAAAATTCAAAAATTTTTATTTAAATATTCATGTTTGTATTTGTATT
>JAOVVI020014364.1:0-11534 GCA_028571085.2 Nepenthes alata | reverse complement strand
ATTGATTTGGATATTTGTGATGCTTGGTCTATATTATTATTTGGACAGTTACCTTTTCCTTATGGAAATTTGAGGAGGTCATGATTTTTTGTTTATCCAGATTGATAGTTTGGAAGATCATGTGATAGTTGATATTATTATTGTTGTCATTTCGGGTTATGTGGATGTATTGTGAGGTCCGACCCGAATTTGGGTACTATGGGATGTTGTCCTTCATTAATGGATTATATTTTTTGGTTTATTATTATTGTCAATTGTTATTTAGACCTACTTTGGTCTGAGGCCGTGACAAAGGAACTATAAAAGATAATGCTCATGGGAGAGGAATATCTCATTAAAGGAAAAAATGATCTAAAAATTTTATTTGGGGATCGAAAAGTAAAAATAAGCATTGTCTAGAAAAATAATTTCAAATAGCGAGTCCAAAAACACTCTCAAATACTTAACAACTGACATGAATGTTGGCAATAACAAACCTACTAAAAATTATGAAGCACCGATGTCTTCCATATAGTCACACATGCTACTTTGAAATAAAATCTTATTATTTCAGATAGGTAAGATGGAGAGGGAGAAAGATCACAAGCCCAATAATACAGTTGTTTCATAGTAACCAAAAAGCCATAGGTTCAAACCGTGTAAACAACCACATCATTGCATTGTTGATTCGTTTGCAGTCAAATGAAATCTTACATGTAATTTGAGATTTAAGGTGCTTGTATATCTCACCAAACAAACCTTAATGGTCTTTTGGTTCTAAAAAAATGTGTAATAAAAGAAAAAATGTAAGAGGAAAGTATTTTTAGGTGTTTGGGTTCAGAAAATTACAAGGAAAAAATTATTAAGAAAAATTTATATGAAAAAGTTTAACTAAATTTATTCATTTTTTTTTGTGAAATTTCACTATCCACTTGAGTTCCTTGAAATTTGGTTACATTCAAACAAACTATAAAAGAATTTTTCTATCTATAAGCAATTTAGTAATATATCTTTCCTGCATAGGCCACACATCTTACGGCTCTAACTAACAGATATAGGCATTAGCAACATAGCTGTGAAGAACAATAATTGAGAGGAGAAATTACCTTCTCAAAAACAAGCTTTGGATTACGGATCATGTCCCCGGGGGTAGGCTCTAACTTCTTAGTGGACAGACTTACTCGACCCCTTTCACGGTCATGGCTCAAGATCATGACCTGCAATTTCATGAAACAGATGAAGATGCACACCATGCAGAGTGGCAAGGATTTTGATACACAAAAGAATTACCACTAACTGATGCAAATATCTACCAATATGTACCGCCATTGAGGCCCATTAATATCAATATTTCTCGATATTGCAACAGTAATTGTGATACATTACTGGATTGGCAACATATCGGGCGATTTGGCCTTATTAACTTATAATTTTATAAAATTTTTTTCTTTTCGATATTATTTGATACCAATACAAATTATCCGATACGTCATTGATGCCATAGCCATACCTTTAGAATGTCGCCCGGTTGAAGGACAGTTGCAATATCTGAAACACGGTCATGGCTAATCTGACTAACATGAAGTAGGCCATTGATTCCACCGATATCAATAAAGGCACCATAGGGTTTGAGAGATTGAACAGTTCCGGTGACAACTGATCCGATTCCAAGTTGTGCCTGACTGTCAGCCATAGCTTTCCTATTACTTAGGATGAGCCTGGACTGTTCCTCATCAACCTCGACAAATTTTAATGGAAATTCCTTCTCAAGAAGTTCTTCAGCAGCGGATTTCTGACATTCATACATACACGCAGGGAATTTTCATGTGAAATTCTGATTTCAGAACTACCTTGAATGATCATAAAAGTAGCTAAATAACAAAGTAAAATCAACAAGGAAAAACTGCAAAAGATGAAAGTATTTAGTTCGAAGTTTTACGGTTGAAGAACTTAGCATAAGGGTTAGATTACTTTCATTGCGACTTGGAGTTCAAGGTCAATGACTGAAATCATTGAAATAGACTCTAATGCAGAGCTAAGGCTGTATACATCTGACCCTCGCAGGCCCATGATGTACCAGCCTTATGCATCGCGCTATCCTTTTTTCAGGATGAAATGACTAAGAAAATTAATGAACTTCTCATTCTAATAGAATGCATAAGTAATTATAATATTCAAACATAATGCAACTGCTTTGTTTTTAGTTTATCTTTCAGAGTTGTAATGCACATTTATCTAAGCATTTCCATTTAATTTATAATCATTTTCCACGATGAATATAGAAAATGACTAATGATTCAAGCTCATCATTTTCCATGATAAAATATAGGCCGACAATGTTTTCAAAATGACTCGTTAGAATAGAATAAAAGAGAAGAGAACAGAAGCTAGGAAGGGGTTGCCTTGGTAGGCACATAATGCTGGTTACGCACATACACAGATATACAGCTAGACAGTTGGGGATTAGCTTTCAGTGCGCTTCTATGTCAATAGTTGCACAAATTCATTTTCCAAGAGGAAATAACCCGTTGAACAGTGGTTTCCATTGTTATCATTGTTTTATTTCAACTTTTAAACACCACAAATCAATTTGAATATTAGCCAATGTGTTAGCAAATTATTTGGAATTGGATTTATAAATATTCATCAACAGTTTATATACACTTTAGCAGGAAATAGAGATGGGGAAATGAATTTACAGAGGTTAGGAACAATATAGAAAGGCACACAAAGTAAGGATAGAGTCTTTTTCTCCTTTTTCTTCTTTTTATTAGGAACAAACAAAGAAGTACTTCATTGTCTCTAAGGAAGAACATGCAGACAGCAAGCACTGAAATGTAGAAGGTACAATAGAGACTGACAGAGGATATCTGTGAGAATGGAACAAACCCACGGAGCCCCTCCACCACTGCCACAACTCCGCCTTTGTTTGCACCAACAATCTGCTTCCATGAAAATGGAGAATTAAATGGTTTAGAAACAAATATTCTTTTTTCTTTTTTTTAACAATCAGTAAGTATCAACAGAGAACTTATCTTTAGAAAAAAGAACAGAACTTTGGATGTGAATATTGGTAGGAAAAAAGCAAATAAAAGGACTATAGATGAGCTTATAGAAAGTACTAGAAAGTATATCAAGAATAAACTTAAAGTAGATTGTGGCACTCAAATCAAATTTCTACCAAATAATGTAACTTCTCTTATTGCTAATAAAAATAATAATTAGATATTCCGAGCATGTTGGTGTAGTGATACCCACCTTACCCTTGACAACAACATCCTCAGCTTGCAGTTGTCTACAACGTTCCCATGCAAGATCGTACTGGATTGACTTTAAGCTCAAGATCAAACTATCGTCAGCTTGATTTTCACCAATAATTACAAATTCCTCCCTGAAACCAGGAACTATTCCTGCTTCTCGTACATTTTTTATTCTGTGAATGCAAGCCTCATGGACAGGCAGATAAGCTGAGGATTTGGCAGTTATGTCAACTAGTGCTCCATTGCCATCAGTAGCAAATACAGTTCCAATAACCTGACATACAGTAGACAGATCAAATCAGTATTCTTTCTTCATAGGTTTTAGGAGCATAGGGACATCTAAGTGAAATTCCTAAGGTAAAAATTTAAGGCAGTTTCACATATACTGACCACCCAAGCAAACTGTTTTTATGGTTCTGTTAAGATAATATCCATGGCTTACTATGCCTCATCTATACACAAAAATCTAAGGGTAAAACAATACATATACATAGCCATATCCATGCAATGTAGAAAGTCTATTTATGTAGTTTAAAGCCATAACTTTTAGGTCGCAATGGAGCAAGCTGAATGTTGTGTCAATGTTAGAAGTCTTAGACTAATGGGTGTCTTTGTTGCTAATCCCTCCTTTAAGGACTAATGGGTGTCTTTGTTGCTAGTCCCTCCTTTAAGGCTATAGATGCCTTTGCTGATGCAACATTTTCTATTTTGGTAAGTGTTGCTCACTCAACATGGGGGATGCAAATAAGTTATAAATTGGTACTCTAGAGTTTAAAATTTTCATCATACAATTTAAACAATTCATGATAATGCAAGCGTCGTGAAATTAGAGCCATGGCTAATGAAGGGCAAGCGTACGGTGATGGGCCCCTTTGTGTTAAAATAATATCGGATGTTGCCCTAAAAATCGCACATAATTTTTATACTTGGTGTTGGCACACGGATGCCCTTTGGGCGCATATCAGACGTAACTTCATTGGCAAGTCACACATGTGCACCCTTCATACGACCCTAAGCTGAACCCAATCCACTATCTGCGCACATGTACTTCTTTAGGCACCCAACAGGCATTGATGCTTTTGAATCTACATAAGACTGCCCACTTACACGTCCATCAAGCGCCGTCTCCCGTGCCACCTTAATCCTTTTGAATCGAGTGAACCTTGAGATAGCCCATTCATTGTGAGACTAATAAGAAAGTGATCCAAAACAAAACAAACTTACCTTCATGATTTTTTGGGGGACCCCTTGCCTCTCCAATGACTATTATCTCTTATCAATTGACAACTTTCTCTCTAAGGGGATCTCAGTGTCGACCTTTGTAAGCTTGAAGATCACCCTCTTCCGCTTCATCGAAACACTTGGAGTACTATCATTTCCCTTCGGCACCTTTACCACTGTAGGGGTCACTCCTCCTGACTCTCCTCCTCTACCTTTTACCGCCACCTTGACCAAACTTCCCATTTGTCGTCTTAGCGTTGTCCTTAGTAACTAAAATATTCATCAAGTATTAGCTTGATTGCTTAATTTTCCTTGCCACAACTTTGGAAGCTTTGGTAAGCTACCATTGGCCTTTGCCAAATGCCATACAAAAGCCTTCCTTGTTAAGCTTGCAAGTTGAGATCAAATTTAGTCTCACATCCAGAGCATGTTACACACCCCTCAAAATGAGTTTCATCCCGTTACTTATCCGTAAGCAAATACCCCCTATGCCAATAAGCCTCGACAAGCCATCGTTTCTCATCTTCGATACCCCATAGTCCCTAGGTGTGTGAAAAGTGAAGAAAGACTTCTTCAATATTGTATGGAGTGAGGATCTACTATTCATTATCCAACTCATTTCACGGCCTGTAAAGCTCCATGTCTTTCCCACATCATTGACTAGAAGGTCTCTATAGATAGCGATAGAGATCCGATCATCGGCATAATAATCCCTTCTCTCTTGCCACTAGCTACCACCCTCCTCCTACTTCGCTTAATAATCTTGCTTCATGTAGTCATTCTTATTATAATAAAAGCATTCGATGTCCTTGAGCATAGACTGACTATTGTTTCACTCCGACTTGCCACATCTCTCTCTTGATCTACTGTGCGCTCAACCGCTAATTGATATCAAAACACTCAGCTCCCATGAAACCTCATTAATTCCCTTCCACCTAGACTCGTTCATAAGTTAAGAGGCGATGATCTCATCAAGACTAATTGTGTCATTTCTGAACAGTAATATCACGGCAATATGATCGTACGAAACTAATAATGAAGCCAATAACATCAATGCCTTGTTTTCATCCTTGATCCTCTCATCAAATGCCAACATTTGCATTAAAATTCTATTTACCTCACCCAAGTGCTTTTAAAAAATAGCCCCTTTCAACAATCAAAGACAATAGAATTTTTTTTTCATATATAACCTCGTGGTCAAGAACTTGGATTTGTATAACCCTAAAACTTTTTCTAAACTTTTGTTGGATTCAACAAACCAATGACTTCTTGAAGAGTGTTATCAGGAAGATATAACTTGATCGTACAATTAGCAAAATCCCTCATATCGCATCACCATTGATAGAAATATCGACCAATATATACCGTATCGATATTTGAGCCTCCCGATACCGATATTTTCTAATATTGCGATAATATCACAATATATTTTGTATCGGCTGATATAACTCCATGAGTTTACTATTTTCAAAATTTTTTTCCATCAAATATATTAAATACTTATACGTAATATCAAATATGTTCGATATTAATATGATCACAACCAATATTAAAAACCGATATTTTCAACCAAGCCTGCCACTTGTCTTCCTCTCCAACTCATCCTCCTTCTTTCTCAATGCTTTGACCTCTTCTCGGATAAGAACCTTTCGCACTACTTCTTACCAAAAAGTGAAATTGTTCTTGTTAAACGGCTCAATATGAAATGGCAAATCCTTTAACGTTAACACCATCAAATTTTAATTTTCATCACCTGAAAAAAATTTCTCTTTGATATTACTTGTTGGGATTCCCAAAACACGCCTAATACTTGTACAACAAAAAAAAACCTTAAGTCTCTCATCAATCATCGGCCACCAAACACTTTGAGAGAACAAGAAATAACAATCACGAAACATATTACACAAAGTTACACAAGAATATTCAATGTAAAAAACCTTTCTTAACTATGGAAAAAAATTACGAAATGAACTCCAAATAAATTCATAATAAATGTGTCGGGTTACAAATATAACCCCTTCTAGGATCGTTTCTCAACAGTTCGTATGAATGACGGATTGAATGCAACTGCAATATTCCTAGCAACCCGATAGAACAGAATGTACTGAAAAACACGAGCAACCAAATAATAATATTTTTTAGAATCAAGATTAGAACAATATACTCGAATTTAGCAAATAATGAAACTTAAATCGGATCTCAACTAGATGTTGAATGTTTTCCTCTTCTCTCTTTTATTTCTTCTTTTTCTTTGTGCAACACTCCTTATGTTAAAATGATTTTGGATGTTGCCCTAAAAATCGTATAGGATTTTTATACCCGGTGTCCGCGTATTTGCACCCTTCTAGCATGCATCAAGCACGACCCCATTGGCAGGCCAAGTATGTGTGCACTTTGGGTGTGCTTGAGCTGAACTCATTTTGTTATCTACGTACATGCGCCTCCTCAGGCACCCATCAGGCATTGATGATTCCATTTCTATGTATAAGCTCCCACTCATGAGTCAATCAAGTGCTACCTCTCACACCACCTTAATCTTTTGCTCATGTAACTACAACTGCGTGAATCTCTAAATTATTTGTTTATTGGGAGTGAAACTAAAAAGAAAATGACCCAAAATCAAACAACTATGGTCCAAAGTCAAGGGAAACAAAAAGGTGTGCATTGGATAGGACTCACCACATATTTCTCCAAAAGCAAAAGCTTGTGACTGTTAAAATGCAAGAATAAGGTTGCATGGTCATGCAGAACATAATGAAGCTTGAAGAGACTTTAACACAGTCGTTGATCTAGCTTGTAGATGTAAGCACAACTCTAGTTGTAAGTTCACAAATGAATCTGCCTATCATATGCTATAGGGCAAAAAGTCTAAAGTTCAGTGTGCTGGAATTGCATGAGGGAGATTGAATGCTCTCAAGCAGTCCTTTATGTGCTGGCTAGCTTTGAAAAAAGACATTGACCAATAAAATCAGAATGCAGCCATGGCATGTGAATATACACAATGTGGTCTTTGAAATGCTGCCTCTGAAAATTATGAACACCTGTCTTTAGGTGTATTTATTCTCCCCAGACATGGAAGCAAGTGCCAACGTGGAAGGGACAATAACAAAAATGTTAGAGACTAATAAAAATGTTAGAGACTTGTCAGTGGAAGAAGTGTGAGAAAACACAAGGGAAGCTCCTTAATAGCCTGTTTCAAGAAGACCATGTTCCTCAGCAATGGGTATGGCATCCAGAATGAGAGAAATTATACAAATTTGACCTCATAACAGAATTTAGTTGAAGGAAAAGTAAAGGAAGTTCAACAAGAAGGGAATTTCTTGTCCAGCTTCTCAAGGAGTTTGCAAAGGATCCTATAGAGATGAGTTGCATAGCAAAATAATAACATAATGTTAATGATGGTTTTGAATGGCTAACTTCCCCTACGGGAATGCCAAAGGGAAAGTTTTGTAGTGTGTACCTCATATCCTTGAGGCAGTTGCAGATATTGATGTATTGAATCACATTTCCACTTACCCCCCCCCCCCCAAAAAAAAAAAAAAGAGTCAACAGAATTCAACAAACCATTTGAAGTTCGCATACCAAGCTATTAGAGTTGCTGGTGCAAGATGGACACCCATATTGACTTTGAAAACAATATATAAAAAACACAGGACAGGAATTCTCAGGAAGTGTTGGTAGTTGTGGATTGTCTTCAAATCTCATGACATTATTGCATCGGTGCTAAAATTTGTAATTCAGACATACAACATGACCAACACCTTCCGCAAGACACAAAAATGTTGTCCTCTATTCAAGCACAATGACCAGTATTTCTACAGGAATGCACCTAAATTTACTACATAAACCAGGTAGGCATATTTCTGTCGTTGGTATGAACTCTTAGTCATAAACAATGGTGTTCAACTGTTGCATCTCTTTCTTTAATTGAAATTGTTTTCCTTGACAAGATAAAGGAGAAAATAAAGATCATGCATATGGAATACTCTTGAAGCATGTTCAAGATGATTTGGTAACAATCTTCCCTATGTCAGGTTTACCTTTTTTTTTTTTTTTTGGGAGGGGGGACCCTATACACCCTCTGATAAATTCACTATGAACTTCAAAGAGAAGTAGATGAAGCTCAACGAGCTGGACATCCAGTCTGAGAAAGAGCAAGTTTTTTGGCAAAAGTTATAATTGGCCAGAGATGGGGCAAGATGTGGAGTAGAAGGCTATGTAAAATCGTCCTTGACAAACCAACATGACAAATTAAAGAGAAGGAAGAAGCATGTTTACAATCAACTCCTTTCCAAATGTGATACCAGCACCGCCATGATGCTCTCAACCCTACTAACAGTCACTAACGGCCAATGCCCACGGCACTGGGTAAAGCATTGCTCATTCTCTTAGGTAGGCCTGTTATGGGTGCTATTAAGACACCATTGCCGGTCACAGATGCCTCCAACCTTGCTGCCAGTGGCCAATTATTGACACCCCCACTGCTAGAAAATCACAATTAATGATCAATCGATATTAATGACAAAATATTCTATTGACGATCAACTATCACCACCGACCAAAAATATCACTAACAGAATATTATTACTATTATTAAGAGCCACACATATCAATTATCATTGATCAATTTGTATGGTAATCCAAATTTTCTTGTACAAGCGAAACTTAAAAAAGTTTTATCAAAAGTTATTTTCTTTTTTCATAGAAAACCTAGAAAATATTTTCCAAAAATATATTTCCCTGTCGCAGACATGATAAGCATGCCTAGAAGTGATTGTACTGGCGTTATTGTTAACAAAAATGTCATGTTTGTATGCCCCTTCGCACAAAATCTCTCGTATTCGCTGTAGTCTCTTAAACTCTTCAGTCGTGTATGTATGTATCATATATTAATTCCATTAAATATAACGTGAGAGTGTGGAATGATAACAAGAAAATAACACCGTATATAGGAAACGTAGGAGACCAAACTCCCACAGACTACAGATATCACACTATGATCTAAGATAATCTTTTGATTACAACAACAAAACTTTCTCGAATATTTTCAGTTCAAACATATGCAATCAAACATTGCATACCATCAAATAAAATAAGTCTTCCCCCAACATTGGATTGAAAATTCAGAAAGAGAGGAAAAGGGGAAGGTGAATAGAACACCTTGCTGCCGATTTCGGAATTGAAGTCAAACTTGTCGAGAGCCGCATTGAAGTCTTCAAGAGTGAAGGAGACACCCTCCATGGGGGCAGTACGACACCTCTCGTGAGCTTCTTCGAAGAGTTGCTTCAGTTTCTCCCTCTCTCTGGTCTCCGCATTTGATACGGCTACGGCTGATACTATTGGAAGAATTCGAGGCCTGTGAGTGTGTATATTGCTGGTGTGTTTGGGAGAAGGATAGAAGGATTTCGAAAGGTGAGAATTCGAGAGCGGTGGGCATCTTAATCCTCCCAATTGCTGAGCCAAAGACGCCATTTTTGTGTTTGATATAGCTTGTTGGTCACTTCTTAGGATCCTCTGTCTTCCCTGTGCTTCTCCCTTTGCTCAGATAAGGTGATAGAGAGAGAGAAATGAGAGAGAATACTGGCAGAGGAAATATAATTAGAATTATCTATTTTCATTAAAAAAAATAAAAAATAGCGATTTTTAATTTTTTTCAATTTTTATTTGAAAATCTTAATTTGAAAATATACCCATTTTTTGAGATTTAAAATGGTAGAAATAATATTTTATTAAGTTTATAAAAATAAATATACAATGAATTTAACATATTATTTCTAATATTTAATGAAAAATTAATTTGCTCTTATAATCTATTTGCTTTACTTTTTCCAAGTTTTACTAGAATAATATAAAATAATTATGTATTATTTTTCTAATTAATATAAACTATACTTTATATATTAGATAATACAATTATTTCACTTAAAATATAGTTAGAATCAAAAACTCTACATGAAAAAGCAATCTTTCTATATCATTTAATTAATTTATAAATTATAAAAAAATAATTTATTAGTAGCTAAATGAACATCTTTATAGATAATTTTATAGATCATTAGTGATAATATCTGATTTAGTGGAAATTAAGTATTATGATAAAACTATAAATAAATTAATAATTATGTAAATTTTTTATTTATTTTTTGAATATCTTTCGACTTAATATGTGAAAAGTTGGTTATAGAAAATTATAAAGATAGATGAAAATTTTAGTAGTTCTCTATTTTAATTTATGTCACCATATTAGAACAAATATTAAATTTAACTAAACCTAATTAAAATCAAATAGCTTATTTAACCTAATCTAGCCTAATCAATATTTTATGATATTTGATCAATATATTAAAGTATTATAAATAAGTATTGCTATTAAATTAGGCCTGATTAATTTTTGAATCAGGCACAATTATAATTAAAAGTATTCGATTTAGCCTAATTTAATTTGAATTACAATTTATTTGCAAATATATATATTTTTTGTTTAAAATGAATACTATGTTTAAAATTTTATTTTAATAGATTATTGTTTTATATAATTAATAATTTTTCATAAAAATTCTTTATTAGAATATACAATTACGTAATATTTTACCATAAATATTATAATTTTTAGAATATTATATATTTCTTTGTATTTTTATATAAATACAAATTTTTAAATAAATATACTAAAAATAAAAAATAACTAGTACAAACTAACCTGATTCAACTTATAAATGAGTAAAGTTAAGACTTTTAGACTGTCTGACTAGGCTTTGTCCAACTTAATTGATTAGTTATAAATTTTTATCTAAAGATTTTAAAGTTTCAGAATTGTTTAATATTTATTTAAAATTATTCATAGATTTTGAAATCTCAACATAAAATTTTATCATCGGTATTGATAATAAGAGTGTAAGCACTGCGACGCAGTATCATATGATAAGTGTATAATACAGCATTGTAGCCGTTAGATTTTGATCCAATGGATATCGTACGAGATATAAAATATACATCACAGCGTCTATTTTTATTTAAATATTATACAAGCTTTTATTATTTAAAGATATTTCTCCATTAAAAAATATGACATAT
>JAOVVI020014363.1:0-11534 GCA_028571085.2 Nepenthes alata | reverse complement strand
AAGGAGGCACATATTATAGTAGCACTAGGCTCACTGTGGGCTCGAGCAAAACGGGGGTGCAAAATCATGACAACGCTACGCTCGTTGTTGGGCTCGAGCGTACAAGGAGGCACCATTTTACGAAGGTAAACGCCCGCTGCATGCTCGCTGGGGGCTCAAGCGCGCCGTGCTCGCCCTCTTGTCGCCGAGCGTCGGTTAAAAATTTTACGACTTGCTTACCTTTTGCATTTTAAATAGGGAAGGGAGAGAGAGAAACAACAGAACGAAAGCAGAACACGAAGGGGAGAAGAGAGGAAAAGAGAAGGGAAAGGGTTTCTCCACCGATTTCGGCCTAATCATAGTAAGAAAATTAGTAAATTAGGATAAGATAAGTGTACCATGAACTTTATTTTTTATTTTTAGCACTTTTTAATATCTCCACTTTGACATTTATGCTCTAAAACTTTCGTCCCCTAAGTTTTGTTACAAATATTGTATGTTTCTTATGATTTTACGGCTATATTTTGTGTTTATGCATGATTATTATAAATTGTGACTTCAATTTTGTTGTTTGGCTCATGTTTTGTGTTCGATTTATGTTCGAACAGTTTGCCTCAAACCCTAGCTCAAAAATTTAGGTATGTTTTGTTCTAAAATTTTGAGAAATATGATGGACATGTTATTTAACATATTGTTAAGCTTAGTGGACAATTTTTATCCGAGATTTTATAAAAAGCTATACTGTTAAAAAAATTTCTGAGAGTATTCAGAACTATCTAAAGGATTATTTGTAAACGTTTGATTGGCCTTTGGAGCATTATGAGTTAAGGAAATAAGAGAAAGATACCTTCAATTAAGTAAATCAGTAAGAAATCAAACCTAGGTCTTTCGTACAGTCAGGTATGGTTTTCCAGCATACCTTAGAATGTTACGGTGGTAACCGAGGACAGCTCCGTCAATGGAGTGATACGCGATCTGCCTCTCCTCGGAGTGTTAAATTGGGAAGATAGAAACTTTTAAATTTTGAATTTTGAAAAATGAGAACCGTTGAACTTTGGCATTAAATTGTGTGGAGTGAACACACTTTATCCTCGACTATTCGCTCCCTCGACTAGTAGGATGTACTAGTTTTGGTTCCTATGGATAATAAAGTCAAATTTGAAGAATAAGTGAAGTTTGAAATTGACTTATGATTTCCGACATGCTTTTATAACGATTAGTACTTTTTACACTTTTTTTCCATGTGCGTTTTGTTCTTTGATAATCCAATGGCTTTTCCTCTATTGTATTTATATTTTGTTTGAAACTTTTACTTGCATGCTTTTATGGTACCTTATTGGGTTTCATCTCACTCTATTTGTTTTTTATTCCCTCCAAATGAGACAGTGGAGTTGATGCCGGATGTGTTAGAGTAAAAAGGGGATCAAGTTAAAGAATCTTTGAGAAGTCCTTAAGTCTCTTGAAAAACTTTTGGAGTTTGATAATAGGGAATGTAAATAACTAATTTTATGGGTGGAAATTATGTAATTATAGTCATAGCATGTTATGTTTTATGTTGAGATACTACTTTTTACTTCCGCAGGATTATCTTATGGATTTAGTTTCACTTCTACGTTTTGATTTGGGAATTGTACAGGTTCCTAGATGGTATCTCTCGTTTGAACTCGAAATAGTGGATAGGTTGTGATGTGTCAGAGCCATGGATATATATGGCGTTTGAATGATCTTGTGTTGTGTTGTAAATATCTATTGAAGTCTTTTCTCTGTATGTTGTCCAGGTTGTGTAAATTTCAGATTGTTTGTAATGTATTTTTGTTCAATTTTAGAGAAAATTCTACCCGATTTTTTGCAGACATTTGTGTTATTTTTATTATGGGTTTTAGTTATCTGTTTTAATGACAGAGGTTATTTGAGGGAAAATGACCCGTTCCGTCACAGGTTAACTTATTGAATGCAACCTTATCTAAACATTTTCTCACAAGGGTTTTGATATTATTTAGGATCAGAAGATGGGTGAGCTTATTGAGACCGAGTATAAAATTAGTTGCCATTATTAGTTCATATTTATGCATCTTTTACATTTGTTTGCTATTGATATCACTTCTAGTCTTTGGCATAGTCAACTTGATCATCCTTCACTACCTTATGTTAAGTTTTTAGCCTCTAATGGTTATTTAGGAAAGGTTACTGTTGATTTTTTTAATTGTGTGTCTTATCATTCAGGTAAACAACTACCCTTAACTTTTAATAAAAGAAATTATTTGGCTTTCATGTCATTTGATTTAGTTTATTTTGATATTTGAAAATGCGTCTTTATTCTCACTAAAGGCAGGTCTTACTATTTTGTTGATGATTATTTTTGCGATACATGGATTGATCTTCATTATAATCGATCCATTCTACTTGATATTTTTCGTAATTTTTGATAGATAATAAAAATTTAATTTGATTGCACAATTAAAGTTTCCACTCCTATAACGATCTGAAATATACCTTTACCTCTTTTCTTGACGAATTTTGATAAACTGATATTGCATCTTATTGCTTATATCTTTACTTTTTTTAACAAAATAGTCATAATGAATGTAAACATTGTCACATCCTTGATGATGTCTCTACACCATTCACCTCTTTTTGATTTCTTTGATTGATCAGCCTAGTGTTACATCTCTGAGCTTGAAATCAAGTTTATAATTTTTAATCCATAATTAAGTTAAATTATCCTTTAATTTTTAAGATACAAAAATTTAATATTTATTCTATGGACTTAAATCTAAACTAATATCGGGATGCAAACATACATCAAATATTGATAAATGATTGAAATAAAAAATCATATAATCATAGAACTCAAAAATTACGCTGAAAATAATTCAAAAAATTGATAATTACTTGGCCTTAAAATATAAGTAAGGAAATAATATCTTAATTAATATCAGAGTATTAAACTAATATTTTTAAAATTTTAAAATCAAGGTAAATATCTCCACCATCACAGATTGCTTGTTGTAATATAAATATAACCTTAATAAAACTAAAAATCAGTAGTTTGAACAAATAAATATCAAACCGTTTTAATACCTTAAAATTAAATCTCGAACAACCTTTTTTAAAAACCTAATCACCTAAAAGTTTGCCTAAACCCTCTAATATAAAAGGTTAGTAAAATAAATGTACAAGTGAGCTAATTACTCAATAATATATATTATTTTATATGTGTATATATAATAAAGAAATATCCTGGAATTATACCGTAACTAAAACTTCATAGTGCTGATAACACTTTTTCTAATAGTTTGTGCTAAAATTAATTTCTAATAATCAAAATTTATCTAGATTATACAATATTATAATATCTTGGTAAAAATGTAAAAATAGATAAAATATACTTAAATTATGCTAATATATGAAAAATATTGATGCATCCTTAGATTTGAAATACCGAATGAATTAGAGAGCCATCGAATTTGGGTATTCGACTGGAAGCAGGTTCGGTCTTTATTATTTCGAATGTGATTCTGCACACCATAGCTAACAAATAAAAGGTCAGAGGATGACGGAACTTATTCCCAATATGTTCTCCGATGCTCAAGGAGTGAGCGGGTTTGAGATGATGCACTAGTAGAGGAAGTAACCTTTAGAGAGGGGTGTACTCATTGAAGGATCCTTTATCCTCTAGAGGAGAGGGGTATTTATAATGAGGTTGCTAGTTTAGTAATCTTTAGGTGTCATGGCTCTCTCACGGTGAGTGGCCGACACTGTGGATCTGTGGTTGCTTGCAGTAAACATTATGCCCCTGCAATTCTAAGGGAGCCGCCCTTGTGTTTTCACCACTATCCTTTTGAATGGTTGTAATCCTCAGGGCGATAAGTTAATGGATGCCACTTGCAATCCTTGCTCCTACAGTCATGGGGGGACTATGTGGTGACAGTGGCCATTTGGATTTACCTACTGAGTTGGCATTCTTGAGCTGGGCCACTGACTAGCCCTAATTGTCCATGTATCGCTGGGCTGCTTCGGGTTGATCCGTCGGGGCTCATGATCACGCATTTTAGACCTTGGGCTTAGAGGAGCTTCTGCTGTACCATTACTATCTGGGCCCTTCTTCTTCCTATGGGTTGAGCTCCTGGGCTGTCCAATGATCGTCATACCCATCTCTAACCCCTATGTTGGGAGGTTTGAAATTTTAACTCTTATCATGTACATGATGGGACATTGGTTGTGCAAGTCTTCCCTCGTGCTCCTTCCCGAGGCGTACCAAAGATTTTTACTCTGTTTAATAGTATTTGATTCGATTTTGATTTGCTCTTCTGCCAGTGGTGATTCTCTGTCATTAGTGAAATCTTCTTGGTTAAATGCTTGTTGATCTTCCTTTCTCCAACTATAAATGGAGGAGCTCATGCGTCTTGCATCATGAAGCCTTGTTCATCTGCAAAGGAGCGGGCATGTTCGGAGCTAGCATGCAGCCTTCGCAGCCACTAGCCGGAGTCAAAGGAAGTGTTCTCTAATGTTCAAAGTCAAAGTCTAGGGACATGCCCGGAGTCTACCAATGTTACCCTCTTCCATGCGGGAAGCCACCTTAGTTTTCCTCTTTTATGCTTGTCCCAAAATCAGGCCTTTGTCACTAAAGGGAGGTCCTAGGCTTTTGGGGGGCGATTCTCTCTCCTCTTGTCTGTGCTAGGCAGTCCTCTTTGATGCAATTCTAAAGAGGAGGTGTCTCAGTCTCCGAAAGGGAGATGGTTGTTCCTTTTCATGCCCGTCTTAAGGACTTTGCCCGTCTGCTGCTCTTAGGAGAACTATTCTATAGTCTATTGGAGAGGAAAAATTTTTATTTTGCCTCCCGACTAGGGAAAGGGGTGGTACTTCAGATAACTAATCTTTGTTCCTGTTGGGAGGGATTTCCTACTCTTTCTATTGGTATGGCAGCCCAGTGGACAACGTTGCGGTACTAGCAGATGAGCTTTCCTTACTTCCTCATCCACCCAGAGGTTGGTTGGACTATTGTACTCGAGTTACTACTCCATGAATTTTTATTTCCTTTTGAGTTGTACATCCACTATTGTAAACTTGTTATACTTTGTAAAAGGAATTAATGAATGAAACTTTTCAGGCATTATTTGTCTTCATTGTGTGGCTTTAATATTCCCATTTGTTTCAAATATTTAAAGCACTTGAATGTCATATATGTATATATGTTTTTTGTTATTGTTGCATGACTTCTGATAATTTGACAATCCAAATCCCTAGCAATTCAATCTTCTGACCTTCCGACTCATAATGATTCATCTTGAATGCTTGGCTAGGACGTAAACCAGTCAAATTTATCTCAAGCTCGTACAGGATACACGCCGCTAGTTTGCCTTCTTGGAAAATGGCACGTCAGGGCATCATTACCTGTGCCGTGTCACTAACTTATTAATATAGGCATCTAGTCCGTCAACTGCCTGCAGGCTGTACAGGGAGGCGTAACGTCAGTCATCATAACTGTCTCAACAAACTGACGCACTGCAGCACTTTGCGGTGCAGGAACATGTCATGGTCGTTGTAACGTCCCTGACGCATCCGCATGTAGATATTGTCCGCTTTAGCTGTCACGAACCCGAACCAAGCAGGTCAATTTAAATAATTGATTATAATTTCTAAAATCTAAATTTCCAATAATTTTAATCAAACAATACTAAGTCTCAAAATTCGGGTGTGACAAACCAAAATATACCCTCAACAAAATTAAAATCATCACAGGACCTCATCGAACAACCGTCCGAACAATATAAATACGACCTGCTCTACAATCATCGTAAGGGAGGTAATAATCCGATCCAAAAATCATAATCAAACATAACAAAATATTCAACTATTTCCAACATATAACAATAAGCCTATAACCGGCCAATTCCATGATCCAAATACATCAAATATCAATACGAACCATAACAAAACTGAACTCACCAAATCAGACGAATATCTGACCGATCATGTCTTTACTCCGATAAAGAGATGGAGGGAAAGTACTATATGATTGGATCATTTTTAAGGGCACTCATTGTCTAATTTGAATTTGGGAAAATTAATCATCTCTTTGTAAACTAATTTCATAAGAAGACTCAATGCAAATTAAACTTAAAATTATCAGCATATCTTTTTCAAAATCTCAGAGAAAAAATCAATACATGTCTAATTTATTGTTGGTTAGTTTCATTATCATAATACTGCTCCAAAATTGGCTTGGGTCTCTATATCTTAAATTGAATCATTAGCCCATAATGTGAATGAATGACCATTATCACATCTTCAACCTCGGCAAAAATAGGTGTAAAATTATAGCATGTCTCAAATTATTATCGAATTGACGGTAAGAACATAGATTGTGTCAGCTGATTAGAGCATATTCTAGTCATGGTTATGTCGGCCCCTTTTAACTTCCTTAAGATTTATATATGGTTAACCAAAACTTTCTAATATGTAATAGTGAAATGTTATCTTCCAAACGGTATAAATATGTTATCACAAACTTTCACGCTTACAAGACTCCGTCTCCCACTCGTTTCTTGTGAACGCAGAGCTGGGAGAACTGCACTCATCACGAGCCGTCAGAACGTCCCTTACGTCTGAAAGTGAACACTCATTGCGCTCTCATTCTAACCAACTTGTTTCCCAAACCCTAATTCTACAAAATTTGGCACTTTTGTCCCCAAAGCTTAATGGAAACCACACACACACACAACACACAAAAATACTTTGCAATTTTTGGGGAGTAGGAGGGGCAGGGGGGCATAGTGGAGCTCCATGTTTCTTCTATCCCATAAAGGTGCTCAAAACTATTGAAAGCTATGCCATGCCTAGTGGTGGTCAAATGCTCGTATGAACTCAAAGAAGCTTCAATTTATGTTCAACGATGTTTCTGAACCTTGCAAAGAGTGGGGGCATGAAATAAAGCTGCTATGTTGAAAATGCTATGGGAAATTGCTAAAAAGTCCATGGGTGACATGGGTCCACAATTTACCTTGTGCAGATACAAGGCGTATGGCATTTTAAGTAAAACACATAATTGGAGAAACATTTTGGGAGTGCGGAGGGACAGCATCAGCTTTAAGCAACAGAGCAAATCCTGGAGTAGTAAGGTTGTGATTGGCTTTGGCTAGGCAGAATTATACCCAAACAGGCCTTCAACTAAAGGAGATTATATATATATAGAGCACATTCAGATGCAGGGAAGACACAAATCAAAAATTGCACGCTGTATTCTATTCGGATCTTAAAGCCAAGTGACCATTCTCTTGCAACACAGGAATGGGTGATACACAGAATGGGAAGAAAGTACGTACAGAAGTAGCTATTGCTCCCTTATTTGCTGCATCAGTACACCACGTAAGGGAACAGGAATGCAACAATAGCATAAAACAAGAAGCCAATCAATTAAACACAGAATCAATTTTGAAAAGATGATCAAATCACTTTTATTTTGTTCTACTGGCACGAGGAATAAAATTGAGGAAGACGCAAATCAGAAATTGCACATTATATTCTATCTACAGTTTATTCTTTTCATTCACACTTATAGGACCTTTTATTTCAGAGGGTCAACACATATCTAATATTGTTCCAATCCCAATGCCAATTTCTTCCTAGAGTTTGTTTCCTCTTATAACTTGGTTATACCTTTGAAAACAATCTTACAAAAATGTGAAATCAAACAGTTTATCATCACCCATGATATTTGTGACAGTTACATCACATCAAATCAATGACGCTAAACTCATCACATGCAGTGTTGATATACGTTAACTAACATTGTGATTGCGACCAACACTTCCACTTTGGCAAATGTCGACGATGTCAAATTGCTATATTTCGAATAATGCAAATGAAATTGTAGTGACTGACCTCAGTGAAGGGCCAAGAGTAGGCCCTTTTGACACACCAACCAATGTTGCAATGAGTCAATATGGATATAGTTTTCAAATCGTTCAGCTTGTTTTGTATAAAACTAGCTCCATAAGACCCAATGGCTCCGCTGGAAGCAACATCATCCTCAAGCATCGCTGATTCTATGTAGGCCCACATTAACAGCACATACAGTTCGTCAAGGCTGACTGTTGGGAAGTTTCAACTCTAATGGTAATGGCAGATAATTGACATAGGCCCCTTGCTTGCAACTATTGTAGGTTCCCACAATCTATGATTTGTAAGCATTTAAGTATATGCAAAGAAATAGCAACTTGAGGGAAGAATTCTTTACCTGAAACACAGTCTTTGCTCCCAATGAAGTAGAATCTGCCTTGAATATTACGGTCTTTTAAGCTTTGTGGCAGTGTCTGATAGATTCACAGCAGTTGGTCGTCTGAATAAGAGTGACAGGACTAAACAATTACACATAAGACAATGGCACAACCGACTTCAACCTTTGATAAAGATGCATTTAAATTGTTTTAAGTGAAATGATAATTCCAGTTAGAATTACAATAATACAATAAAATATATTAAATCCATCTTAAAATATTAACCGTCCAATTTGTTTGAATAAAATTATTACCATTAAGAGTATAACTCTTCTAAATCCTTAATTGATAACTCTTAATGATAGTTTAAAAAGAAAAAGATATGGCAAAAAAGAAAGAGAGAATTCGTACATACCTAATTGACATTGGCTTAGGCACATCCTACGACCACCGCTGCCGCTGCCACCATCTACTTTCTCCCGTTTCATGAACCTATTTTGCTAAGGGGATGTTCTCTCCAATTACAATAAGATTGCAATTAAATGTAAGTAAGACTTGAAAATATGTAAATAATTACTCCCTTATTGCATAAATTTTCACAAAACCATCAACTAATCAAGAAAATCAATGTAATCAATAATCTTGACTTACCATAACTTCATCAATTATCCTCGATGAGACAAATCAATAATCCACATGTATAACTAGAAATCATTCATACTCAATTATGATAGATCCATTGTGGAGTATAAATTTAAAACAAGAATAATGAAACTATTCAATGAATCAAACTAAAATAAATATATTCTTGCATTAAGCATATATACCCTCTCGATAGAAGAATGAGCTCAAATATTACATGGGTATCCATATTAAAATGACACTAGAAGATTTCATAAGCCATATTCAATTGTTCTCATCTTTCATTTGTTGAAATAGCATATAGTACATACAATAGATGTATTCTCACTTAAACATCATCCTCAATACAAATGTATTGAGCACAAGTGAAAACTATAATAAAATATTGGTAAGCTTTTATTATAGAAGAATGGCAAATTATCATGTTCAATCCAACTCAAAGAAACCTACATAATATAAATTTCTCGGGAATTTTAGACTCTGAGAAACTTAGATTTTCAGCTAGCCCAGCACTAACTCTTCGATATATTTCTTGCGGAAAGTATCCCTGATCCCATAATATCGAATTAAAGAATAAGTAACCGAAAACAAGCAAATCAAGTTGCCTAAATGTAATAATATACAATACAAAACTTTAAACCAACAATTATTTCTCCAAAAATGCCATTATCACATGTACACTCCCAAACTTTCAATCAAATCAATGTAATCAGAGCTCCTATATTTCTAAGATCAAGCATTCATGAAAAATGTGCCAAAATGCATAATTAAGATAAGGGATTAGTTTGATGGAATATGGTAGTTTGCAATGCAAAATACCTAGTTGAGGACCCATTTTACATAGTCCAATTAAAGTCCTCCCCCACTTTTTTTTTTTAAACTCACTCAAATTTTCTGGAGATTTTATTCTGATAATATCAACATCTAGGAATTAAAATTATAAGAAGACTCTGAAATGGGAGGATTATAATTATTCATAGAATACATACAAACATTTGTTTTATATTGTATTCCTTAAAAATTTTTAAAATTTTTCTATTTGTCCAAATAGCATTTAGTGTTTGTTTCCTAAACCCTAATTCTATAAAATTTGGCATTTTCTAGACGTCCCTAGAACTTAATAGAAACCACAAAAAAGAAAAAAAAAACTTTACAATTTTTTGGGGTAGGAGAGGGAGGGGGGGCATAGTGGAGCTCTATGTTTCTTTTATGAAAGGTGCTCAAAACTATTAAAAGCTATATCATGCCTATTGGTGTTCAAATGCTCGTATGAACTCAAAGCAGATACATAGAATCGGAAGAGAGTAAGTACAGTAGCTACTGCTCTCTCATGAGCTGCCTCAGCACACCACGTAAGGAAAGAGAAATGCAAGGGTTTTCAACAACATAAGACAAGAAACCAATCAATTAAACACAGAATCGGTTTTGAAATAAAACAGACGATCTAATCACTTTTATTTTGTTTCCTTTGGGCTTTTCCTTTTGTCACTAGTTGTTGGGCTGACTAAACCTGGTATTCCCAACTTAATTTGTACATAATTATTTTACTAGGAAGTAATATACTCCTTTTACTATCCTGGTATTCCCCACAACAAGAAAAATAATATACATAAGCATGAATATAATCATGGATATTTTACATCAAAACCTTCGAACAATATATATATAAAGCACATTCAAATGTAGGGATGACACAATCAGAAATTGCACGTAGTATTCTATCCAGACTTTAAAGCCAAGTGAACATTCTCTTGCTACATACCCAGCGCCAATTCCCCCCTAGAGTTTGTTTCCTCTTATAGCTTGGTTATACCTTCAAAACCAATCATACGAAAATGTGAAATCAAACAATTCATCTCCATCCATAACATTTGTGATAGTCACATCATATCAAATCAAATGATACTAAACTCATCACATGCAATGTTGATATCTAGGATTTCCTATATTAACTAACATTGTGATTGTGACTGATACTTCCACTTTGGCAAATATCAATGATGTCAAATTGCTATATTTTGAGTAATGCAAATGAAATTGTAGTGACTGACCTCAGTGAAGGGCCAAAAATGTTCAATAGAGTTGGAAGGTAGACATTTACTTGGTTGTCCAGTCCAGTTTCTGTGCAGTAGGCCCTTTGAAGAACCCCTTTAGCGTGAAGGGCACGAATTACCCCAGAACAATACCATATCTAGCTGTTGCAAGACCGTTGACAAAGTATAAAAATAACTGCATCAATAATTTTATTTGCAAACATACTGCTGAACAGTGACCACTTGTCCGTGTGCACACCAATAGGAGAAGAAGCTCAATGTAAAAAGAATGCACAGAGAAACTGCAGAAAGCAAGCAGATAAAAGCAAGTAGACAAAGGACACACCTGCCCGTGTTGCAATGAGTCAATATGGAAATAGTTTTCAAATCGTTTAGCTTGTTTTGTATAAAACTAGCTCCATAAGACCCAACAACTCTGTTGGAAGCAACATTATCCTCAAGCATCATCTCCACTGATTCTATGTAGGCTCAAATTAACAGCACATATATTTAGTAAAAGCCAGCAGTTGGGAAGTTTCAACTCTAATGGCAGATAACTAGCATAGGCTTTGCTAGTAATCTTACACTATCTAAGATTTGTAAGCATTTAATGTTATATACAAAGCAATAGCAACTTGACGGAAGAATTCTTTACATAAAC
>JAOVVI020014362.1:0-11535 GCA_028571085.2 Nepenthes alata | reverse complement strand
GGCAGTGTCCTGGGGTGGAGACTTCTGAAAGGTACGGTTGTTGCGCTCCATCCATAAGTAGTATACCGTGGCTGCCAGCGATAGCCATTTTGTGAGGGCCAAGAAGTTTTTCCCTTTCCGCACAGTGGCGGCCCAAGAAATATTGTTATGCCACCCGGAGTGAGGCCAATGAATGCTCGACTGTCTTTTAATTTTGACCCACAATGCCTGATTGGAGCAAGACGCTTCTCCAGAGCAGGTCACCCATGCCTTCACCTGGGCAGTGCCGCCAATATTTACTCATGGGCAAGCTCTAAGCGAGCTTAACGTATGCAACGACCTAGAAGACAACTTTGACGGTCCAAAAACCAAAGTTAGCGGCCAACCAATAACTCACTCTGCTCAGTTGACCGCCAAGAATGCCAAAGATGCAAAGTGCAAAGGCAGAAGCATGTCTACTTGTATTATTGCAAAATCAAAATGTGCATCATAAGATTCAAAAAAAAATGTACAACCACAAGAGCTATGAGGGCGGCGGGGACCTTTGGTTGTCACGAGGCTCCCCTACAAGACATTCTCTATGCTGTACCGTCTAGTTTGATAAGTTGATGAGATCAACGGGGAAGTCGGGATCAACCAGCCGCACAATACGCTGACTGTTGTTGACCCCTTCTAACAACCGTGTGAGCGTCATACCCTCAACCTCGTGGGGGCGGATGCGGAGACTCAAATCATTCTCCAAGGTTACCATCTGCCCAGCAAGTTGATCGATTCAGCCTTTGGCAAGTTCATTTTCTTTCTTCAAATGGGAAACCTCCGCCATCAAATTCATATTCTCCGCCTCCACACCCGCCAAGACAGTCTCCAGGGCAGCTATTTCCTCACGGTGCTCAACGTTAGAGCCACTAGCTTAGCTTCCAGCCAGGTGACCTCCTTGTCCCTGTCGAAGATCGCCAAGTCTCTCTGCCTGAGCATCTTGGCCATTGCCCCCGTGACTCTGTCCGCCTGTACAAAAAGGAAAGAAGGATTAGAAAGGGAAAATCAAAGGGAAGGCAGGCAACAGAGCTTATACCTCCCAGATTTTCCGCACCAATTTTGCTTGCCTCGCACCCAACTCCGTCGCAAACGGTGATGAAGCAGGATGTGGGCCGGTAGCCACCTCAGCCATAAACTCCGCCGTGGGATCCTCAGGGGTGCCCTCTTTCCTGGATGGCTCTCCGGAAGCGTTAGGAGACTCTAAAATCTATTTCGGCTGCTCCTCTAGAGTCACCGCAATAGGAGAACCAACTAACGGCTCCTGCGGTTCAGGTGCCTCAGTGGGTGGCTCTTGAATCGTCTCAAACGGCGCAGACTGCACCAAGACCACGCTGCCGCTCAGCTTGGCCTTATAGGCCTCAATGGCCACCTCTACTTCAACTCTAGATGGGGCATCAACACCCTCTAAATGCCCGGCAAAAACATAGTAGGGCCCAGAGGACGAGGAAGAAGGCGCCACTGAGGCTGCCCTCTTCCGCCTTGGACTGGAAGGAGCCAGGCTGGGACTAACGATGTTGCCTTTCTTCCTTTTCTTCGTTGCCAAAATCTCCGACGGCAAAATCCTTAGTTTTTGGATCGGAGATGGAGGCCCCCAGTTATCCTTCTTTGCCTCCGCCCGAGAAACCAAGTGCTCTCTCCGAAAGTCATTTAAGTTCTTCACTATCAGCTCGGTCAACCAATCCATGGAGGCCATCTCCGAATGTGCCCCTGTGTAGACCTTCGGCACTTCGCCCCACTCCACAGGCAAGGACCAGGACTCCCCCACGTTAACATAGAGAGCCGGTTCTTCCAGTTCTTGAGGGAGTCATAAATGGCGGTGCTAATCATAATGCCACTACGGGGAGCCAGAGAGATCTAGTTTGCACCCTAGTTAGCTTTGAAGACCACCCTTACCATCGACATCGTCAACAACCTCAAACGTTGGCAAAAAAAAATACAGAGAGTGCATAAGTACCTCATGGCGTTGGCATGAAGCTGGGCAATGGGAACCCGGAGCGCCTAGAAGATCGTCATCAGTTCATCGGGAATGGGGAGGCGGAGCCCTCTCCTCAGATGGGCCTCGTAAATTGTCACAAAATGCTTGGACGGCAGGAAGGCTCGATTGTCCTTCTCTGTGATACGAAAGGCGATCTCCCGTGGAATGTTAAACTCCACAAAGGGGACCTTCACAACGGTTTCTCTCAGAACGGACGCAATATCAGCAACGGAAGACTTGGTAAGGCTTAGGGTTTGTGTTTCTTCTCCGAAGAACGGGGCGTTGAAGACGAAGAGGCAAAGATGGCGCAAGGAATTCAAAACGGGGCAATCTGGATGTTTAAAAACCCACATGGGCCCCACACCACCTTGAAAACCTGCACCATCATTACCGCCGCGTGTCACTTCCCTAGAAGGCCGTTGTCCTATCGAGTGCTCCAGCTCATTAAATGCTAGGATCTCTAACGTACAACGTGAAGACACGTGGTCTACTTTTCTGACACGGCGGCTGAAGACTAACATTTCCTTCCCCGAGTTGTCCGGAAGCTTGCCAGGAACGGTCAACAAATCCGGTCAACATTTTGAAAGCCTCTTAAGGCAACTCTTAAGACGAGCAACAACTCCCTTTTTTTTTATAAGTAATTAATTGCATTAAAGCTTAAAGAAAATATACAGAAAACTATATTCTTAACCAAGTGTTTTACCGACTTGGAGAAAGAGACATAGAAACAGGGGAGTCCCCTAAACCATGACAACAGTCATTAAAAATATAAGATTACAATAATATTAAATCATTGTAGAAATACCACTCTAGTCTCAAAAGGCACTCCGGCTTCAAAAAGTCCCTCCGGCCACTTAAGGCACTTCGGCTTCAAACACTCCGGCCTCAACACACGCAGTCCAGCTCCGACCTTTTAGTGTGCAAAAGGCACACCATCTTCAAATTCCAATCCGGCCTCAAAAGGCACTCCGGCATCAAGATGCCACTCCGCCGTCGAAAACACGCAAACCACTCCGCCTTAAAAAACCACTCCGGACTCAATCACGTAATCCACTCCGTCCTTAAAGTGTGCGAAAGGTACTACGGCTTCAAAAACCACTCCAGCCTCTCAACCAATCAGATAGGCCACATCGCACATCACTCCGGCATTAAGACACTCCGTCTTTTCAGAGGACAAAGGAACTCCGTCAAACGTCACTCCGTCAAAAGTCACTCCATCCATCGGAGTCATCAAACGCAAGGCCACTCCGGCCTTGTAGCGAACAAACAGGCACGCACGGCCACTCCGGCCTTTTAGCGTACAAAATCACTCCGGATTCCGGAGTGAGCAAACACATGGCCATTTTTTTTTGGAAACCACGTCAGCAGATCCCAAACGGCGAGGAGCCGTATCAAGAAAAGGGATCAAAAACCACAACGCACGCCACTCTGGCTTCTTCACATGGCCATTCCGTCCTCGCCACACTCAAGCCGCTCCAGCCATTAAGTGCATAAAAGGCACTCCGGATTGATCTTGTCAAGGCCACTTCAGCCTTTTAGCAAAAAGGCACTCAGGCCTTTTAGCGAAAAGGCACTCCGGCCTTTTAGTGAATAGGTAGACCGGCCAATTAACGAAAACATAATCCCTCATCATTTAGCCACGAAGAATTCCTTAGAAAAGGAACAACTCAAAACAACCCACACCCAATCCAGCACCTACAGGTTTTCATGAATGAGAAATCTGGTTGTCCTTGGATGCAGCTTTACGACGCCTCCTAGACTTGTACCGCAGCTAGGGTTCTTCATTCGGGATCTTAAAAGCCATACCATGTAGACCAGCCAAAAATTCAGACTGATTACAGTTTTGGATAACCGGAAAGCCTGTTTCCGCTTTCAGCAAGGAAGACAGGAATCCAAAAACTATCTTCTCTTCCTCGGGAGAGAATGAGGCACTATGGGTCTGAGAGGAATCAGCCGTAATAACTAATTGGAAAGCATTCAAATAAGCATCAGGGGGAAACCCTTTATCTGCTGTAGCCAACGGAAAGGCTGAGAGAAACTTACACTTGTTCTCAACATTTACATCCTGGCAGCACCTGTTCAGGAAATCCATCGCAAGTTTCCTATGCTCAAGAAGGGTGGCTTCAAATAGTTGAAAAGATCCATCCGAGTCCAGGAGCTGTTGGAGAGCCACAAACAATGGATCCTTCTCTAATGGATCCTCATCCAAACAACTAGCATCTGAAACAGGGATATGGATCTGATCGACGACCAGATCTGTGTCCAGTAGACTACCATCCAGCGCATCCTTCTTATTCACAGTGCTAGGCACTGCTTGTACTTCTGGAGAGCCTTCCAGGAGTATTTCTGAACGATCCGAGAGATAGATTCAGGAGTCAAATCAGGACTACCACCGCAATTGGACCCAAAGCATGAGGATCAGGCAGGACAGCAAGGGGCCCAGGAAAAGAATCAACAGTCGGTGCACCCTCAAGTGGGGCGGACCCACCCAACTTTGGGCAAATAGGGGAACTCTCCTCACCAGATTGATCAGCACTGCTGGTCTCCTCAGAAGAATCTGTCTCACACAGAACGAGAGGAACAACACCAGCAGGCAATAACCTGGGGGCCAGAATATCCGCGACAGCCTCATGGGAATCCCCAGCATCAGTAACAATTGATCCAGCTAAGGCATCAACCTCAGCTCCTGCTTTTTGAGGCACTTTGATAATGCTTCCCTCCATTCCAACACCAACGGCAGCAGAGGGAGAGGAGGGAACCACAGTTTTGGTCAACAGAGCACCTCTAATTGGCGCGCTACAATCCCCATCAGAGGAGGGAAAGGAATCATCAGCCAGTCTAGGTGACTCAGCTTTACCCACAGCAGATTTACTACCCAAATTTTTAGCCTTTAAAAGTTGTGGTTTATCAGCTTCAGGGGTGGCCAAGGAAGAAAAACATCCCCGTTCATCCAACGCATCTTCACGGGGTAGGTTCCTGGGGATAGCACCCAGCCGAGCAGGCCGATCCATCCTGGAACTCTTAAGGGTAGCAGAGCACTTTTTCAAGGAATGCACCTGTCTCCAGTGGTAGGCATCCTCGACATCAATGAACTTAATCTCATCAAAACCCCTAGATTTTACTCTGATTTTTATTGGAAGGTGATCCTTTTTACACACTTCAACACATATTCGTGCGAAGTGCAACCGATCAATTCGAGCTGTACTCGCATCCAATTTGATGGGTTTACCAACCCCACCTGCGATCCTGCTAAGCCCTAATGGAGTCCAGTATTCAACCGGCACATTGGAAAGGGTAATCCAAACAGGAAAGGTTTGGAGAGCTTCCTTAGTCAGTTCCATTCCAGGAACACAGCATTTAAGGAATAAGGTTTTCTTGCCAAATGCCCAGGGGCCTTTAGACAGACAAAGGTTCAGTTGTTCATCAGACTCGAACCAAAAGAAGAAGAATCCATTCTTATGTCCAGCTACATGGTGAAGCCCGAATCTAGCCCAAATTTTTTGGGCAATGATGTTTACCGCTTGAAAGTGTAGAGGGGTTTCATAGAAGAAACCGACAAGCGTGGAACCCCAAACTTCCTTGCTCTGTCGAGTGACCTCATCCGAGGGTGAAATGGAAACTACATCCCCATCAATGGAATGAGGGGGATAAAATTTTAGAGGAGGACACAAGCTATCTCCATTGTTTTTGACGACAGCAACCTAGGAGGACAGGGGAGAAGAAGGAGCCGCACCTGGATTGGATTTTGAAGAGATGTTTGCAGTCCCTGCTTCGGCAGTGATTTCACACAAGGCTTCAGAAGAAGATGGAGAAACTCGGGCTGCATTGATTGGAAGAACACCAAAAACAGGGGCAGCGCCAGCAGGCGGAGCCTTAACACCCAGAATATCGAAGGCGTTATTCTCTGGAGGGGGACCATGGACGCGACCCACAGGAGATAAATGCTCTAGGAAGTACGCATCCGAGCCTAGGGCAGGAAGCGTAGCACCCCTTTGCAAAGGAGGAAAAGGTTCAGCTGAAAACCCTAATGGAGGAGAATCAACAGCCGCACAAGAGGTGGGAGGCTGGGAAGAGCCAGCGGCAAGACCCGAGATGCCCACCTTGATTGGCGTCGATGCAGGAGCAGTGGGAGAAGCAGGGTAGGCGGAGTCCTGGGGAGGACCAAGGGAGCCCCCCAGGAGGCCAGCCATGGCCAGCGATGACCGGTGAAATCAAACTCCAATCAAAAATTGAAAAACAAGAGAGAAGGCGACGAGCAACAACTCCGCCAGTAGAAACAAGCATATCCCATCATAAACATGCTGGAGGCCAGAGTCCTGACCACCAGCATGGGGGTTTAGTGATGTGTAGGCCCATGGCTAGCAAGCCCAATTAGAAAGAGGCCAAAAATCCAGAAAGGCCCAAAGCACGTTAGACGGTCAACGCATTACGCGTTGACCGCCCGGTGAACAACAAACGGCCAACAGCGCTCATTTAAGCCGGTCAACACTTCTATTGACCAAAAGTACTACAGCAGCATGCCCAAAAAGGAAGTAAATCTGATGCAGCCCTTGCCCAATTTGACAGGTGATCTCGTACACGAAAAGTAACGATCCTTTTAATGATTACACGCTTTCCTAAAAGCTGATCTTCTCCAAAAAGGCAACGATGAATTCGGCGCCAACGATGGAGTCTAAACGGTCACAAGAGCACGAAAGTAGAGCAGGTAATTTGGATATCCGTTGCACTGTTCAGAAGGAAAAGGATCCGTCAAATTACGCTAGTCATGCCCACCAACTCAGGGAAGGCCGCCATTGTCAGGCCAAAGATCACGCCACCTTGACCAATGAAGGTGGCTCTCCTACCACCTATATAAGCTCAGGGTCTCCACTCTGGAAGACAGGCTCTCGGATACGCTCTCTAGCTCACCTTCAAGAGAACATACAATTTCAAAAGACGTTTTCTAAGACAAAGGAGACTTCCTAATACAGTCTAAGCCACGAACGATTTTAGTGCTTGAGAAAAGACTCTCCTTCCCTCTCTCTCTCTCTGCATAAAGTGTTCACCTTTAAATCCCGCCAAAGCCCTCCAGATTGAAGGCGGCGCCTCAGGTTTTGGCCTCCTCTGGCCGGGCGGCGCCGGAGCCGGCCAAGGCCGGTCTCCTGGTTGCGCCCCCGGCCCCTCCCCTGGAAGCTCCTCCCGGTCCCTCCACTGTATTCATCCTCTAAAGCCTCGAAGCTCTCACTGGATCGATTTCCTTTCCTCCTCGGTTCGCGCCTTTGGTTTTTCTCTTGAACTGATTCTCCCTACTTTGTCCGTAAAGGACGCTTCCCTTTCGTTGCCTCAGTTTGAGACGAAGGTTCTAGCTTCTCACCGGGATTTCTCTCGAGTTCCTCGCCTCTGATTTTGGCTGGTTCCTTGCGAAGTCAGCGAGGTCTGAGTGTCCCTATTTCAGATTTCCTTGTGAAAGCTTCGGTGTGGTTGCTGGCTAGTTTTGGTCAATTTTTTCCCACCCGGTGCGTTGCAGATAGATTCCTTTTCTTGGTGGGAGAATCTGGGACTGAAGTTATTTGGTTCGGGACATGCTATCTGCGGCGCTGGCTCTGATGTCCCCATGCCAGTGTGTTCCTTCCTGTTTGGACGGGTTGGGGGATGCCCGTGCAACTCTGGTTTGGGACTATTAGGCTGTGGGCGGAAGAGTTGGCCGAGGACCTGTTTGGTTGTAAGATTCCCTTCTGCTGGGATGGAGTTCTTTCTGTTTGTTGCCAATTTGTGGCGCATTGTTTGGGTTGCAACTGCTGTGGGTTGCTGTTGTTAGGCTCTCTCTCTATTTTTCTTTGGTTCTGGCACAGTCAATTGTCCGGTGCTGTTGGCTTTGATGAGCCCCAGCCAGTAAGTTCCTTCCTGTTGGACGAGTTGGCGGCTGCCTATGCATTGGCTTAGGACTTTTTGGCTGAGGTGTTGAAGAGCTTGTTGAGGACTTATTTGATTGCTACAGATCCTACTAAGGTGGAGGAGATCCCTCTGTTTGTGGCCTTGCTCAATGTTATACGCCTTGCTTACCAAAAAAAAAAAAAAAGTGCTTGATGCCCAGTGTGGCTTTCTATTCTTGGCATGTGATTTTCTTGTATGCTCATCCTCCTGTATTCTGTTCTGGGATGGATGTTGGTTGGAGATGGTTGCAGTTGCTGGGGCATATTAGCTGGATGAAATGCTGATATTTGCTCCCGAAGCATGCAATGCTGCTGAAATTGACCTCTGAAGCCTTGATGATGCTGATGCCCTCTTGGGGGTTGGTATAGTATGGAGCTATTTGCTCCATTGTTGGCTTGGGTTGTGAATTCTGCACTAGAGGGCTGTTGGTGCTGCTGAAGGTAATGCTGATGCTACCTTGTGCCCTATCCATGTTGCCGTAGCTGTTGTTTGCTGTCTCTGTCAATGTAAAGGTTGATGTTGCTGTAGTAAGCTGCTGCGGGGCGATAGTTGTCCACTGGTTCCTGTGATTGTCCACTGGTCTTGAAATTGTTCATGGATTCAGAGGGGTTGATTGCATTTGCTGAGGGGTAGTTGTCAATGTGGGATGATGCTACTGTCTGGTAGTTGCTGGGATGCTGATGCATGATCCAATTTGATCTGCTGATGATTAAATGCAATTTCCAACAGGTGGTCTGCTGAAGTGTGGTACTGGGTTCTAGATGGTGTGTAGATGCCGAGTTGCCATCATTTCCCCAGGTATTTAGGCATTGGTGGGGCTTGTTTGTCTGGGGCTGGACCGAATTCTGGGTGCCGCTCTAGCATTTGGTCTGCTGATGGTCAAATGTTGTCTCCAGCAGCTGGCCTGTTACAGTTTGGTGTTGTGTTTCTGATGATGCTGAATCTGGTTTTTGGTTTTTGGAGGCTTGCTGTTGCTGTTGGGTAGCAGCTCCTGATGTTGGGCAGCAACTTTGAAGCTGCTATTAGAGGCCAATGCTGAGGATTTTCATCCAGTGCAGTTGGAAAGCTACTGGAGGTGCTCAGCTCCTGTGGATTTTATAATTGCTGCTGGGAGTGGTGGGGCTGGGCTGGGTTTTTTGTTCTGCTGTGATCTGCTCTGAAGAGTTGTGGAGCAGAACTTTGTTGCCGTTTTACTTTCCAAAAAAAAAAATTGCTGGTATAGCATTTCTGCTGTACTGAAGCAGTTGGTTGGCACCATTAATCTTGGATATGCCGATATGGATTTTGGTCTGCTGTGCTGGCATGTTGGGCTACTGAGATGAGCCAACTGGGATGACTAGTGGCTGCTGCTGCTTTGTCTGTGCAGATACCCCTTGTTTGCTCTTGGCTGTTTTATCACATATGGTGAAGCAAATGATGCCAACGTCTGCTGCTTTGGCCGACTCTTGGTCTCCCTTGGGATGCTGATTTGGCACAATGTAGAATCGTCCTGTTTGGATCCTTCTGCTACCAACTGTTGGTGAAACTCGGGGAATAGCTGTTGGGTGTGGAATACTGTCGGTGCTCTCTCTGCTGGGTTGTGACCGAGTAGTCTCTGTTGCTGAAATGGCTTGATGACAGATTCAGTAGTGATTTAGTTTTGTTTTTTTTTTTCATGATTTGTATCATGGCGTTTGGGGCATGCCTCTAGTCCTATGTTCAAACTCCTAGTTGTCATAACACTGGGGGTTAAAACATAGCTTTTTGTAAATTTTCTTTTGTGCAATTCAGTTACTTACTTACCAAAAAAAAAAGCTCCACTCCTACCACCCTAACAGTATTCTGGGGTAATACTAGATCCTCATTACTAGCAATATCCACTTTCTGAGCAACAGCCACCATTCCCTCCTTGGAGTTATCCAGCAGAATAGGGCCCGCTGTACAATGGAGTTCAGCTAATTCAACATGGTACTCCAATTTGCTATCCGTTGCATGGCGATCAACCGATTGAACCATTGATACAGCTTTAGAAGCCTCCATCTTCTGCAAATCAGCTGAGAAACTTTCAGGTGAGATAGCCAAACTAGGAATCCCAACAGTAGACTCATAACCAGATGACATATTCCTCCCCCAGTTATCAGCAGCCTAAGCATGAATATCAAAACCAACCAAGAGGCTCGGTTCTTCAGCAGTAACATGGAGAACAGAATTTACCATTGATCTAGCATTGGACCTACGTGCTGGGGCATCCTCTTGAGAGGAGGAATAATGCAAACCCTCCTGCCCCACCTTGCTCTGCTCATCCTTTGCTAAAAGACTATTCATATGGGTCGTATTGTTTGATTTACAATTTGCATCATTTTGCCCAGATTTTCGGCAATTACCACACCTGGTTTCCATTGATACTCTACTACTACCTCAATACTTGACTCCAGCCCCTCCCCTGAATTTTGCCTAGGGTATAGCCTAATTTTGGAGGGCAATTCAGCATCAACCGGCACCTTGACCGAAATGCGTGCAAAGTTCAAACGCTCCATTTTGATAGTGTTAGAATTCAACTAAATTGGCTTACCCATGGCGCTGGCAATCCAGTTGAAACCCGACAGAGTCCAATATTCCACTAATACATTAAGCAAATTTATCCACATCAAAAATATTTTATGCCCCTCTTTTGAAAGAGGCATCTCAACTTTCTAATGCTTAAGGAATAGCGCACGCCCCGCAAAAACTCAAGGGCCACTGGCCAGGCATTAACACTCAAGGAATAGTGCAGATGGCCCCGCGACAGGGCGAATCCCAAAACGAGCCCATATTTTCCTCGCTATGACATTAACAACATTAAAGTGAAAAAGTTTCTCATAAAAATATCCCACTAATGCTGTCCCCCAAACAACATCCCCTAGATTGATAACATCTGACGGGGGGAAATAGAAGCAACACCTCCTTAAAGTTTCTGTGGAGGGTAAAATTTCATATTATAATTAACGGAAAAATCATCCTTCTGAACAATGTCAGCCCATGACGGAGGTGAATGGCCAACTAATGTTTCAGAATTCGTCTTCACAGAATTGGAAAGGTGAGTACCTAAAACCCCTTCAATTTGGGGAGCACATGGTTCAGCAATCGGATTGCTTGAGGCAAAAACCACTTCAGCATCAAGGCCAATTGGTTGACCACACCGATTGATAGTCAAATTCAGCTCCCGAGCTAGAGGCGATGATGCACTATCTGAAGACACCTCTGGATGAGAATGATGACATCCAAGAGCATCTGGAAACTTTACTGCCTTAGATGCTACAGGAAAAATTGATAGAGACAGTCCTAAAGGAAAATGAGCAGCTGGAAGAGAAGGAAAATCTTCTTTCGGAGACAGAGGCCAACGCCTATTATCGTCATCACCAGCGGACACAGGGGAGGATGCTTTCAGCTACGCCAGGTTACCAGAGCACTATTTCAGAGGCTTTGAACACCTCTTCTTCTTTTTTTTTTTTTTTTAAGTAATTGAATTGTAGAAAAGAAAATTTATAAAAAACTATATTTTAACCCCAAGTGTTATGCCAACTAGGAGTGTGAACATAGAAAAGGGATATGCCCCAAACGCCATGATCCAAATCATGAAAAACAAAACTAAAACACCACTGAAACAGTTGTCA